>CAUYRH010005111.1:0-18202 GCA_963574655.1 Perodicticus potto
GGTATGTTCTTGATTGGTTTATCGAAGATTAGGTGGTTGTAAGATGTTAGTTTCATTTCCTGGTTTTCTATTCGATTCCAAATGTCTGTGTCTCTATTTTTGTGCCAGTACCATGCTGTCTTGACCACTATGGCTTTGTAGTACAGCCTAAAATCTGATATGGTGATGCCCCCAGCTTTGTTTTTATTACTAAGAACTGCCTTAGCTATGCAGGGTTTTTTCTGGTTCCATATAAAATGCAGAATCATTTTTTCCAAATTTTGAAAGTACAATGTTGGTATCTTAATAGGGATGGCATTAAATAGGTAGATTGCTTTGGGAAGATTTTTTTTTTTTTTTTTGAGACAGTGTCTCACTCTGTCACCCTGGCTATAGTGCAGTAGTGTCATTATACCACACTGCAATCTCCAAAGCCTGAGCTCAAGTGCTGCTCATACCTCAGTCTCAGTAGCTAGGAATATAGGCATGTACCACTATGCCCAGCTAATTTTTCTATTTTTAGTAGGGATGAGCTTTTTTTTTTTTTTGAGACAGAGCCTCAAGCTGTCACCCTGGTCGTGGCATCAGAGCTCACAGCAACCTCCAATTCCTGAGCTCAAGCGAGTCTCCTGCATCTGCCTCCCAAGCAGCTGGGACCACAGGCACCCGCCACAACGCCTGGCCATTTTTTGGTTGCAGCCATCGTTGTTTGGCGGGCCCGGGCTGGATTCGAACCCGCCAGTTCAGGTGTATGTGGCTGGCGCCTTAGCCCATTGAGCCACAGGCACTGAGCCTAGAGATGAGCTCTTGCTCTTGCTTGGGCTGGTTTCAAACTCCTGACCTCCAGTAATCCTCCTGTCTCAGCCTCCCAGAGTGCTGGCATTACAGGTGTGAGCCACTATACCTACTCTCAATATCATATTTGACCAAAGGGAGCCCTCTGGTGACCTTACCAGAGGATTTGTTTTGTTTTGTTTTTGTGACAGGGTGTTGCCCTGTCATGTGGGCTGGAGCGCAGTGACATAGTCATAGCTCATTGCAACCTCAAACTCTTAGGCTCAAGTGATCTTCCTGCCTCAGCCTCCCAAGTGGTTGGGACTGACTACAGGTGCATGCTAATTTTTATTTTCTTTAGAGATGGTACTTTGGTGTTTCATCTTAGTGAGCTACTGCTAAAAAGCTGCCCAACCATGAAGGCTTGTAGTGGCACATGAATCTGCTTAGAGAGGTTCCTCTTCATGTCTGAGGTAGCAGCATGGTGGAGCCCCCCAAGACCCAGCAAGTGGTGGGTCAGGCCCTATTCCTTCTCAAAGGGATCCACTGGGACCGGAGGAGTTCCATTAGGGAACTTCAAGTTTATAGTCCTTGTTCTGGACTACTGGGAAAGAAGACTTGGCTCCACCATGATCCTTGTATTCATGCTCAAGACCATAAAGACGAAAGTCTTGCATCATCTCAGTCCTATGGATCCTGAGAGAAAGGATGGCCAAAGGCACTGCTAGAATGCTCACTGTGGTCATTTGGCAGCTCCTGAGAGGGCATAGGGAAGCGTAGGGGATGAAGTGTAGGGGATCCAGCCCAGCACTTTCCCATCCCTGTACTTTTCACCATTGTTTTTTTCTTTATTTTGGGGGAGGGTGGAGTCTTGGTTTAATTACCCAACCTGAAATGCAGTGGTGTGATCATAACTCACTGTAGCTGGGACTACAGGTGCACACCACCATGCTTGACTAATTTTTAAAAATTTTTCTAGAGGCGAGGTCTCGAACTCCTGGCCTCAATCCTCTCACCTTAGCCAGGATTACAGATGTGAGCCACCATGTTCAGCTCCTTGACTAGTCTTTAATGGATCCCACAGACAAGCTGTGTCTGGTGCCTGGCAGACCACACCTATCCCTGCAAGGGGGAACAGGTCCACAGCCGTATATGAGCACTCACAGGAGACTTAATTCCCCTTTCAGATCTAAGAGATTTGGAGAGAGGAAGCATTGCTCAGTAATACCCCAGAGAAACCCAGTTAGATCCTTAAAGGAAGCAATAAAAGGAACTAATAACACTGGTTTTTCCTGAGAAGGATATGATACTAGGCTACACAGCTGGGACTCGAAGAGGCATCTGGTCTAGATTTGGAGGAGACAAGGTGTACCATTGCCACAGGGATAACATGAGTGCCTGCTGAATACATTTGTTAACACAATGATTAGCTATTGAGCAGGGAGCTATTGTGGCTCATAGGGGCCACTCTGCCCCAGGATACTTTAGGTGCCATGGTGTTTCTGAAGGCCTTAAGGGAATGGAGCAGGTTCCACCTTTTTTTGAAAATTGGAAAACTAGCTCACAGAATACAACAGAGGTTATCAAACATGTCATCTGAAGGGAGGTGGAAGAAATTTCTATCCCTCTCTGCCCAATCTCATGCTTCTGGGCAGAACCAAAAAATTGTCAAAATCAGGTATTTATACATTCTCCTTAAAAGAATATTCAGGCTCTAAGTGTAAATAAAAATAGATTTTAAAATAAGCAGTTTGTGTTCCTTTGCTTTATTTAGACACAGATTTAAATGTGGAGGCGTGTACTTAACTGGGTTAGGAAACTTATATGCCATGAAGGATTTTGGGGGGATGGGGGAGGATGTACCAGGTTTATAATAATTCGTAATGTTTGCTACCAGCCTGCTAGAGGAAGGATGCTAGAAGATCATGGTTCACCATGATCACTGTGGCAGGAGTCTGTGGTCCCAATGTGATCATAACTCATGTTGTTTTGCTTGCAAATTGCACAACTTCCCTATTTGCTGAGCAACCCTTGCACACATATTTATAATCTGGTTAAAGAATCAGCCTTTGCAATGATGTTATTAAATGCACACATGTTCAGTGGTGGCCATAGTAACTCCAAGGTGCCACTGGAGTTGTATGATCTCAATTTCAGTTGCCACAGCAACTTAGGAGAGTCATGAAGACTTTGGGAAAGACAACCATTATATCCATGCACATTCACGGGAGGAAAAAAAAAGCCCAGTCAGGTAGTGTTCATAAAGATTGGCTGACCCTAGCTACCCCCATGGCAGGCAGTCATACCCAAGATGCCTGGCTCTCTTTGGCTCTGGTTTGTTTCTGTAACCAGATCAAGGCACAACAGACATTCAAATAGGCAAGGCTGTGAGGGTCTGCAAACTTTATTTCAGCTCTCCGTTCCCCTATTTAAAAGAGGAGTACTACTGTAGTCCTTGTCAGGAGGCAGGTCAGAGGCCAAAAAAGCCTCATCTGGGCTGTTGTAACAGTCAAGGTCTAATTCGAAATATAAAAATCACACCAGTCTATGAAACCTTCAAAGAAGAGATTGTACATATAACTGCAGAATCTATTCCAAAACATTGAGAAGGAAGGAACCTTCCCCAACACGTTTTATGAAGCAAATATCACCCTGACACCAAAACCAGGAAAGGACTCAACTAAAAAGGAGAACCACAGACCAATTTCACTAATGAATATCGATATAAAAATACTCAATAAAATCTTAGTAAATAGATTACAGCTACACATTAAAAAGATTATACGTCACGATCAAGTAGGCTTTGTCCCAGGGATGCAAGTTTGGTTTAACATACGCAAATCTATAAATATAATTTGCCATATAAATAGAAGCAGAAACAAAGACCCTATGATCCTCTCAGTAGATGCAGAAAAAGCATTTGACAAAATTCAGCATCCTTTTCTAACAAGAATACTTAAGAAAATAGGCATAGATGACACATTTCTTCCTTTCTTCCTCTTCTTCTTCTTCTTTTTTTTGAGACAGTCTCACTTTGTTGCCTGTGGTAGAGTGCTGTGATGTCATAGCTCACAGCAATCTCCAACTCTTGGGCTCAAGTGATCCTCTTGCCTCAGCCTCCCGAGTAGTTGGGACTACAGGCTCCTTGCCATAATGCTTGGCTATTTTTAGAGATGGGGTCTTGCCCTGGCTCAGGCTGCTCTTGAACTCCTAACCTCAAGCAATCTACCCAGAGGACACATTTCTTAAACGGATTGGAGCCATCTATGACAAAGGTACAGCCAATATCATACTGAAAGGAGTAAAACTAAAAGCTTTTCCACTTAGAACTAGAACAAGACAAGGATGTCCACTATCACTGCTACTTCAGCATAGTTCTGGAAGGTCTAGCCACTGTAATCAGGCAAGAGAAGGATGTTAAGGGATACAACAATTAAATAGACAACTGTCAGAATGGGAAAAGATATTTGCATGTTGTGACTCTGACAAAGAGTTGCTCACTAGACTCTACAGAGAACTTAATCAACAAAAAAAGAGGAAACAATCACATCTATCACTGGGCAAGAGACATGAACAGAACCTTCTTTGAAGAAGACAAATGGCTAACAAACATGAAAAAATGCTCATCATCCCTAATCATCAGAAAATGCAAATCAAAAGCACCCTGAGATGGCTTGGTGCCAACCACATACACCAAAGTTGGCAGGTTTGAACCTGGCCTGGGCCAGCTAAACAATGACAACTGTAACAAAAAAAATGGCTGGGCACCTGTAGTCCCAGTTACTTGGGAGGCTGAGGCAAGAAAATCACTTAAGCCCAAGAGTTTGAGATTGCTGTGAGCTATGACGCCACAGCACTCTACCGAGGGTGACAGCTTGCAACTCTGTCTCAAAAAATAAATAAATAAATAAATAAATAAATAAAGCACCCTGAGATATCACCTAACTCCAGTGAGAATAGCCCACATCATAAAGTCTCAAAGCTGCAGATGCTGGCACTGATATGGCAGAAGGGAACACTCTTACGCTGTTGGTGGGACTGCAAACTAATAAAGCCTCTTTGGAAAGAAGTATGGAGAATCCTCAAAGAACTCAAACTAGACCTTCCATTTGACCCAGCAATTCCATTACTAGGCATCTACCTAGAAGAAAAAAAAATAATTTTATTCTAAGGACGTTTCTACTAGATTGTTTATCACAGCTCAATTTACAATCGCCAAGATGTGGAAACAACACATCAATGGCATACATTTGTGATGACCTTCCAAAAGCAAGATAAGTCTCTCCTGATCTGCCCTTAAGTTCAGGGAAATAGCAGTGGTGGCATGTTATTGTTGATGGGCACTTGGTGACACTGGCCAAAAGGGGGTCTCACTTCCCTGGCCAGTTGGTAGAGCTGTGTTCTCAAGACACAGTAAAACCAGCCTTGGTGTGTAAAGGAAGAGGAGCTTTGCTGATTGGCACATCCCACATCTGGCTGCCCTGCTACTATCAGGGCCAGTGGCTCCTTGTGATGAGATGTGGCCCTTCCCAGCAGGGCTTAGACCTGAGTTTTGGTTCAACTTCTGGTTTATACTACTGTACTACTCAGGGAATCAAGAACTTGACAGTTTTATATGCACCTGTTGTGCGTGTATCAATTATGGCTGGCTTCCTCATCAAGTCCCATTTGAAATCTTTAGAGAGAGTGTACCTGTTTCTTCAGAAGGACCTCCAAGCTCCAGGAGACCAGCAAGCCATCGTGCAGTTAGCTGTGCTTTCTGGAATGTGGGACATACAATCTGTTTTCATTTGACTTGAAACTGACACAGAGATACTGAGCCACCAAAGCCGATACAACTGTCAAGTTATTTAGGACAGCCTCATTTACTCAATATGTTTTTTCCTCCCACTGTCCTTAACGTCAGGATTGTTTCTATTCTGATTATTGGATCGTGCTTTCCTGTAATTTTTCCAAGGTTTAAAAAATGCAATTGTCTTTGCCCCAATACAACTCCTCTGTGTATTTAATGGCATTGGTTCTTAGTTCCTGCTAATGTTCCTGTTATTTTACCAGTGGTCAGCTCCTTCCTCTTTCCAGTATCTCCTGTAGCTTATTCATAACCCTGGAGCAGGCCCTTGCCCTCTGTTTCAGTGCCCAGCAACGGACCCCCTTACTGTGTGGGGGTCCCCTCCCATGGCCATCTGGAGAGGCAGAGCCCCAGAGAGGGAAAGTGCCGATCCTCACACTCCCAAATAGGCCTGGGGTGTGGTGCTGGGGAAGTGGGAAACCCAGACTCTACCAAGAGGTGATTGATATTCATCCTGGGACTGACCATTGGCAAAGCTGGGACAGTGGTGGTTCTTTTGGAGGTAACTTGCCAGCTAAGGCCCACGTGGCATCTGCTCACTGGTAAGGGTATGGGATTGTGGAGGAGAGGAACATAGGGGGCTGAGGGAGGGTCCTTGGAGACCCTTCAGTCTTCTGGAAGAGGGTACTCTGCCCACTGAGCTTGGGTGTCGATGACAGTCAGGGTTCTCACGGAGATAGGCAGGAGAAAGCTGGGCCTCTGGGCCCTGGAGGGAAGATAGACGGCTTGCTGCTCTGGACAGTTCCAGGTAGGGGACTCAGAAGTGGGGCTGGCCCTTGAGCCCTGGGGCCATTCACCCAGTGCTGCCAAGACTCCTTGCCCTTCTGTCCTTGTCCTGTCAGAAGCGCTCCACTGCAGAAGCTACACCCAGGTAGTACTTGCTGTCCAGATGATCCCTTGGCCTCCCTTCGCGTACCACCCAGGTTCCCTTCCATCCCTTTTCATTCCCCAAACCCCAGAGACCTTGTTTCAGAGGAGCTGCTAAGCATGGATTGTCCTACAGCAGCTGTCCCAGCTCCTACCACAGGGGCAGAAGCACCATAGGGTCCCTTAGAGCTCTTAGAGCTCAGCTTGGGACATTCTGCTCTCCCTCCCCACCCCCTCATGCTCCCTCTAGCAGGGACCTTTTCTGCATGAATCCCTTCGCTACCCGTGTCCATATTCAGTAGGCCCACCCCTCTTGCTCTGTGTGTCCTCCAGGACCTCCCCATGGACACTGACTGTTTCAGAGGTCTTTTAGCAGAGATTTGGCTCAAGGCGGATTTGCAAATTCAGCCTTGGCTGAGGCTTTCTCCCCATGGAGAAGATGGGAAATGGTGTGCTGAAGGACAGCAGAGACGAGGAGGAGGAGGTGCTGGACCACTGGGTCCACCAGGGGAACAGCCCCAAATTCTTCCTCTAGGAGACCTGCTTGTGATGTGAACTCGGGACCCCAGCCTCTGGCTATATTCCAGTAAATAGGTGGGGGGGTTAGATTAGGCCCATGGGTCATAGTTGGCCTATCTCTGATCTAGAACAGAGTAAGCCTGCATGGGGCCTGGGTTTAGGGCTTACGTCACAAAAGGGAGGTGACACCTGACCCATCCCAGCTAGGCTCCTCCCAGAGAAAGGGAAAAGGAGTTTCTCAGAGAAGACTAGATTATCTACTTCTAATTTCTCTGGATCCCACTTTGGTCTCCACCATAATACTTAGATCTGCTTCTCCCACAACCCCACCCCTCACTCTGTCAGTCACTGCCCTTCACCTGAGCCTGCTGCCTCTCTAAGCCAGGACAGCCTCACTGTGCCTACTCTGGGCAGAGAGCAGAGCTGTCACCGTACAGGGGTGTAGCTGAGGACAGGAGCTTTCCTTGACCATCACCAGCCTATTCTAGAGCTAAAGTTCTAAAACATTTGGTCTCAGGACCCCTTTACATTCTAAAAAGGGTGGGCTGGGTGCAGGGGCTCACACCAATAATCCCAGCACTTTGAGAGGCCGAGGAGGGAGGATCACTTGAGGCCAGGAGTTTGAGACCAGCCTGAGCAATATGAAGACCCCATCTCTACAAAAAATACAGGAAAAAAAAGTAGGACCCTGAAGCTATTTTGCTTATGTGCATTGTATCTATTGGAGGCATCACAAGAAATTAAAATAGAGAATTAAAAAAATTATTCTAAAATAATCTGAGTTAACCCCTTCTACATGAACATATATAACAGTTTTATTCAAAATTAATTTTTCATGTTGGGAAATATGTAGTGAGAAGGAAGTAGTGCTTTACATTTCTGCAAGTATCTTTAACGTCTGCCACAATATCTGCTTCTACATTCTATCTGTCACAATATCACGTCATGAAGCTTCTGGAAAATTCTACCACACTCTTGAGAGACTAAGTGAAAAAACTCAAAGAACTTTTAACATTATGAAAATAGTTTTGGCCACTTAGAGCGCAGTAAGGTTCTCAGAGACCCCCTAGCCAGGGTTCCCAGGCCATACTTTGAATACCTGTGATCTGGAGCAGGGGACAGCAAACTTTGTCTGTAAGGGCCCGATAGTAGATATTTTAGGTTTTTCAGTCTTTGTGTCAGCTTTTTAACTCTGCAAGGGTATCAGGAAGGCACCGTAAGTAATATTTAAACAAATGAGTGTGGCTATATTCCAGTAAATAGGCAGGGGGCTGGATTAGGCCCCTAGGTCATAGTTGGCCTACCCCTGATCTAGAACAGAGTAAGCCTGCATGGGCCCTGGGTTTAGGGCTTATGCCACAAAAGGGAGGTGACACCTGACCCATCCCAGCTAGGCTCCTCCCAGAGAAAGGGAAAAGGAGTTTCCCAGAGAAGACTAGATTGTCTACTTCTAATTTCTCTGGATCCCACTTTGGTCTCCACCATAATACTTAGATCTGCTTCTCCCACAGCCCCATCTAAGCCCCTGCCCTTGCTACCTTGGTCGCTAGAAAGCACAGGCACAGAAGCTCTGTGCAGGGTGGTGTGGGGAAGACTTCTTCATCATCTGTCTCCAGCCTCACCTTGAGTCTTGAGTAGCTGGGATTGGGGCAGATGGTGCCAGAAAACCAGGGCCAGGATGAGCATGGTGGCTCATGCCTGTAATCCTAGAACTCTGGGAGGCCGAGGCAGGTGGATTGCTTGAGCTCAGGAGTTCAAGACCAGCCTGAGCAAGAGCAAGAGTCTGTCTCTCCTAAAAACAGAAAAACTAACTGGGTGTTGTGGCAGGTGCCTGTAGTCCCAGCTATTTGGAAGGCTGAGGCAAGAGGATCGCTTCAGTCCAAGAGTTTGAGGTTGCTGTGAGCTATGACACCATGGCACTCTACCTGGGGTGACAGAATAAGACTTAGTCTCAAAAACAAAACAAAATAAACAAGGTCAGGTCCCCCATGGGACACCATCCCTCACTGCCAAGCCAGGATAGGATACCCTAGTGCCATCTGTCATCCTGACTCCTGTTTCGTTTTGGAGCTTCTTTCCCACAATACCCTTGTTCTGAGGGAATGAAAGCTGATGTGGAACCTGAATCTCAGCTGCTCCCACTGCTCCTGTTTGCCCCATGCTCTCAGCCCTGGTGGGAGTAAGAGCCTCCCGGTGAGCAGGTGTTTTTCTTCCTCTGCTTCAGAGACAAAGGGGATTACTCCTGGGGTTCTGTTCGTTTGTGGATCTAAGTCTCTGATCTGACATGTCTCAAGGGCAGCGTGGTGCTTGCCAGGGAAAGGGGCCCAGTCTCTCCTCTGGAGACTCTCATTCGTGGGCCTTCTCTTAGCTGCCCTCCACCCCATCAGCCCCTCTTGCTCCCTGGTGCTGTCCAGCTGGAGGAGATGGCCTCTGGACCCCACAGGAGTGTCCCAGGCACTAAGGAGAAGAACTTTGCTTGGGGAGAGCCCAAGGCAGCCTGAGAAACTTGTAATGATGGGATCTGCTCTTCCTCAGCCCTCCACCTGCCTCTCCCTTCCTGTGCCCTCCTTGTCTTCTCTACCACAGCGATGCAGTCACCCGAGGGATCTGATATCAGCAGGCAAAGGCTTGAGTCTGAGCAGGCAGGGGTAGGGCAAGCAGTATACCAGTCATCAGGAGAAGCTCCACACTTTAGGGGATCCCAACACATGCCCAAAGCCGGTTGCCCTCCATCCCCAGAGAAAGACTGTGTACCACGCTCTGGGGAGCAAATTCATCTGCTCTTCTTCCTGTCATCCCAGAACACAATCCAGAAGATACTGCTATTTGGCTTTAAAAATAGAACATTCTAGCTGGACTTTTATGGTGTTGTGAAGAACACTGTGATCGTGCCCTCCCACACCTGGTCTCTGCCCCTGCCTGGCCCTGTCCAGCTGCCCAGAGCAGCTCTGCATAAGCTCACCCAGGTCTCTCAGCAGAGACTTTGTCCCAGGCAGATTTATGAGTTCAACCTTGGCTGAGGCCTTCACCTCATGGCTCCCAGCCACACTCCCACATCGTATCAGCTTGGGGCTGGGACGTTCTGTGTCTTCTTTTCTACCTCCACCCCAACACTCTGAGTCACCCCTTTTGCCTTCTTTCCCCTGCTGTCGTGGCCGGCCCTGAATGGGGAGTCATGGTGTCAGAGCCAGACCCCAGCCGCACCAGCCAGCCCAGAGGTCATTTACATTCCTGATAACAATGGTGGCTTGTGTCTTAGGATAGCCCTGTTGGCACTCTAGCCTGCCTCACTCATCTCCTCCTACTCTGAAACACCAAAATTTAACAAAAAGGTAACCCCTTCCCTGTCTGGACTTCAGGTGCCAGGCTTGAAGTTACACCTGATCTGGAAAGTTACTTTCAGTGAGGGTAGACTCTGTGATTAGTCTTCAAATTATTTCTTTAAGGCCAAAGGTGAATTTAATTAAAGCTCTATCACATTTCTGGCACCCATGGCAGGATTTAAGGAAAGCCTTGAAGGGCGTCCCTCTCTAAAGGAATGAGCTGGCCCTAAGGAGCTAATTTGTGGACAGACAAAAGAAAAATAACTCCAGGGCCAGTGACGCCTCTGGCAATAAGGAACCCGCTGAATCTAAGCCTTGTTTTTCTTTCAGCTCAAGTCTCTAACATAACAGAAAGAGAAGACAGTGATTATCAGCCTGTGGAAAGGCTGAGACACATTCTTCTTTTAGGGTCCTTGGAGGATGTGATGGAGTCTCTGTACCCTTCCTGTGTAAGGCCCTGAGTGGCTTCTTGGTTCTGGTAAGGTAGAGCTGCCGCTGGGATAAAATCTCCTCACACTGGGCAGCGGGGACGATCTAAAACTTTCTCTGGGAATTGCAGTGTAAACAATGTAAGCCTTATGGCCTAATCTGTAGCTATTACTCATGTGAAGGAAAGAGGGGAAGAGTGCAGGAGCTCAGGAAGGGAGAGCAGGCAGGGGTGAGGCACAGCTGAGAGACCCACAATGCAGAGACAGGAATCCTGAATTCCTCACTGTCTCTTTGATTAAATAAAAATAAAAAGAAAGCACATTCCATTCTTCAGTTTCCCTTCTTGCCGTGTGACCCCAGCCAGCAAGAGCCTCTCAGGTCTCTGGCCTTCCCATCAGCACCTGGGACTGGTACTGTTCTCTCTGCACGATCCTCTCCATATCTGCAGAGGTTTTATAGAAACCAAGGGGAGAGAAGCTAGAGCGGTGCCCTAACTGAACTTGAACCCAATTACCCCCTCCCACTCTCACTTCCTGATAGTTGTGCATGAAGAACCTGGGGAGAGGTTCTTCCTGGGGGCTGAGGAGGGGGATCTCCATCCTGTGTTCTTCTGCACTCTCCACCACAGAAGTGCCCACTGCTTCGCTTGGTCTGTGTACTGGACCCTGGAGCAGAGCCTGAGCCAAACCTGATGGCTGAGGGTCAGAGTGAAGATAGGTAAGGCTGGTAGAAAGTCCAGGTCCCTAAGTGTGAGGCACAGTCTTAGAAGAAAAGGTGAGTGTGATGATCACTTGGCACCAAGAGCTGGCGAGAGTGGCTTGGTAGGAAGGAAAGCATCTGCCTCTCCAAAGACTCGGGGTGCCACCTCTGCATCCCTTGTTCTTTGGCCCGATGCAGTGGCTGTGGTGGAGTCAAGGCCAGAGCCTCCTAGGCCTCCAGCATAGAGACGAGATCGCATCGGCCACTTCTGCAAGACAGAGATGGAATGGGAAGTGAGCGATACTACTACTGCAGCCCTTGCAGCCCTGAATCCTGGACACCCACAGCTTGGCCTTCCCTAGCATCCCTCCCCAGCTGCCAGTGCTCTGATAGCAGGGGTTTTGGGCTCACCACCACCTATGTCCCCGTCCAGAGCAGGGTGGAGAGATACAGGAGGAGCTGTCTGAGGAGAGTGAGGACCTTCAGAGCAGCAGCACTCAGTTAGGAGGGTGAAGGGAGGGGGACAGGAGGTTAGATGGCCTGGGAAGAGCTGTCAACAGCCAGGGGCTGAGCAGGTGGCCTGGGAAGAGCTGTCAACAGCCAGAGCAGCAGAGCTGGGAAAACCTTCCTCTAAGCAGGGTCCTGCAAGGCTTGTCCACCCTTTCATCAGAAGCACGGGCAGTCCCAGAAAATTCCAAAGTGACTCTGCCCTAAGGTCTGCCCTTCTCTCTGGCAGACCCCCCCAGCTGGGGGCTGAGGGTGGTGCGCTCTAGCTAACTACCTCCCCTCTCCCATCAATCTGCCTGAGTTCTGAGTTCTCATTCATTCATTCCTCAGAGTATTTCTGGTCACCTACTGCATGCAAGGGCCTTACCTTTGTTGCCAGTTTACACCTAAGGAAATTACTATACTATCCTGGGACCCTGCATCTGGTGTCACCATTGACATTTCAGAATTGCCCCATTTAGTCCCATATTGGTTTTTTTGTTTGTTTGTTTTCTTGTTTTTTGCAGTTTTTTTTGGCCAGGGCTGGGTTTGAACCTGCCACCTCTGGCATATGGGGCCAGCACCCTACTCCTTTGAGCCACAGGTCCGTATTCTTTCATTTTAGGTATATTTGCATGAATGAAGAAAATCTCAAGTTTCAAGATCTCTCTCTCTCTCTCTTTCTTTCTTGACATGTCTAACTATGACATTTGGGGGAAAGAGATGGTGAAAAGTATCCTCCATAAAAATAAAGTTGACCACACTACAATGTTATTGTCAGATTGCACAAGTGAGCCTTTCTTTATAACACAGCATATTCTGCCACCAGCTCCTGGCGGTGCCACCCCTGGAGTCTGCTTGGTGGCTGTGAACATGGGATCTAAAGTCAGTTATCCATGGGTTCAAACTTCGTTCAGCCTCTTAACCTCCCTAAGCCTTGGTTTCCTCATCTGTGAAGTAATCTGCATTTGGTTCTCCAGCAGATTAAAAGATAAAAATACTCTATGGCACTTAACCCAGCTCCTAGCATATCTTTAGCACACAAATAATGTTAGCTGGCTCGGCGCCTGTGGCTCAACGGGCTAAGGCGCCAGCCACATACACCTGAGCTGGCGGGTTCGAATCCAGCCCGGGCCCGCCAAACAACAATGACGGCTACAACCAAAAAATGGCTGGGTGTTGTGGCGGACGCCTGTAGTCCCAGCTACTTGGGAGGCAGAGGCAGGAGACTCGCTTGAGCCCAGGAGTTGGAGGTTACTGTGAGCTATGACGCCACAGCACTCTATCCAGGGTGACAGCTTGAGGCTCTGTCTCAAAAAAAAAAACAAAACAAAACAAAAAAAACAAATAATGTTAGCTGATATTGCAGTGGTGATTAATGCTAATTATACTTTCCATTTATCATCTCATTTTGTACTCTGGAAGAGAAGTAAGGCTCCCGTTGGCTCCCACTTGATGCATAATAAAACTGAGGTTCAGGAAAGTTGGGGTGCAGTCTGGCAGTGGTGCATGCAGGGACCTCTCAACCTGTCTCCATATTGCTACCCCTTTGCACCCTGTCTCCAGCCTGGCTGCCTCTAGAGTGATGCTCTCTTAAACCAGTGTCCTACTGGAGGGCAGATCTTACCTGCAACAGAAGCTCAGAGAACTCCGAGACGGGTGTTGTACAGTGAGGTGAAGCTGCACAGAGATCTAGGACTCTCCTAGCTGTGGTTCCTTTCCCTGCCCCCAGCCCTGGGATCTGCTCCTTTTTATCCCCTGACACTTAGAATCCCAGAGTCCATGAAGCCATTTCCAGCCACACCTTATGAGAACCAAGGTCAGCCCAGCCCCAAGAGCCTTTTTCCCTCTCTGATAGCCGAAGAAGCTGGCCCCAATGTCAGCTCTGCCCAGGACCAGGGGCCCAAGTCCAGTGTCCACCCATACTGACCCCCCTCCCCAAGGTCCTGGGCATAAGATCCTCACACCCAAATCCCAGGGTTGTGGCCTACCTTGAGAGGGTGCAAGTAGCATAGTCCACGTAGGGTGGGTGGCCAGGCAGGGCCGGGCAACTCATGGCCAAGTGTGCGGGTGAGGTGGGCTATGTAGCTGGCAGCCAGTACCAGCACATCCAGCTTGGAGAGCTTGGTGTCAGATGGCACAGCAGGCAGAGTGGCCTGCAAGGCCAGAAAGGCCTGGTGTAGTGTCCTTACCCGGCTCCGCTCACGGGCAGCGTTCTCAGGGCTGGACTCGCTCTGCAAAGAGGGCCCTGGTGAGTGGATCTGGCCAGGAACCACCCCCCCAACCTGCTCCTGACTTCTATGAACATTCTAGCACAAGGGCTCTTGCCAGTGTATAGGGTACGAAGAACAGCCACCAAAGGGCCTCAGCCCACTTTTGTCATTGTTACTCCTTCCCTTTTTATAGCTGAGGAGTTTGAGGGAAGGCCTGCCCTGGGGTCAGATGGCGACAGCATGGCAGAGCTCAGCCTGTGTTCTCTCTGCTGCTCCACTAAGGCCACCCTAAAGTTATTGCTCCATCCTACACCCAAGTCCCAATCCTGCTTGTCATGGTGACCTGGGGCCACAGGAAATTCAGAGCTACATCCTGTTTGGCCGGTCCAGTGACTTTTGACCCAGCTAAGTCCCAGGAGGAAGAGGCAGTTGTGGTAAAGAGGAAAGGACACCAAACCAGAGTCAAAACACGTAGGCTGAAGTCCTGGCCCTGCCCCTGAGGACTACTGCTCGAGGACCTTGGGAAACTCACATCCCTCCTCTGGGCCTCAGTTTCCTCAAGAGAAGGGGGTTGGGTCTGCTCTCTGAGCTGCACTCTTGTTAAGACCAGCTCTGATTTAGCCCATCCAACCTGAGTTCAGTGCCTTGGGATCTAAGGGGCCAGTGTCCCCTCATTAAGTCAGGCACAGTAATACTGAGTGGGACTCTGCTCTCAGAGGTGGCATCTCACTGCCCTCCACCCCTGCTTCCCCCAGCTCCTTCTGCACGCTCAGGATTTCCTTACCCTGCCAAGAGTGAGGCTCCTCGCCCTGGCCGCTTGAGGGCCATGGGCGGCTCGGCTCCATCTTTGGTTGCTCCAGCTTGGCTCTCCCCACAGGTCCCGCCTTGTCCTGCTGAGAAGGCTCCTCTTTCTGTCCTGGCCCGGCAGCAACCGTGCTTTGGCCTTAGACCGAATATGCTCCATTGCTGCCATTGCTGATGCCCTTATGACCTCCCTCTGTGACATGCCACCCCCAGGGTACAGACCTGCACCCCACAAGGCCTGAGTACAGTGCGTGAGGGTGCCCCTGGGCTCAGGCTAGCTGGGCAGGCTGGTCATCCAGCCAGCGTGTCTAAGTCTGAGTAAGCTGGCGCCAACTCAGTTCTACTTTACTCCTTGCTCTGGGAAAACCGCCCACCAGGCACAGCCCCCGCGAAAAGCCTCCATCCGCCTCTGAACCCAGCAGGGGGAAGGGGATGCTGGATGCTGGGAGTGGCCAAGCTGTGGGAGGAGGCTCATGCTGAAGAATGCTGGAGGAATGAGCGAAAGGAGCTCCTCCTGGGTCACCCCAACCCCAACCGTAGTCCTGTGGTGGACCTGAGACTTCAGCATTGGGGCTTGAGTCCATGGACAGGTCCTGAACCTCCTTCCTCTGTGCCAGAGGCTACCTGCACACATCTCTGTAAGACCTTTTCTCTCCTTGCTGGTGGGGATGACCTTCTGGCCACAGGTGCTACTCCCAACCCAAAACATGCCTCCCCTTTCCAACCCTCTGCTTATACTCTTCCCTTCCATTCCCCCAGAACGCCCTCCTCCAGCTCTGCCAGGGGGGGCTGCCCAGCCTTCAGGGCCATGCCCTTCACTTGTGAGCACTTCCTCAAACCCCACAGAGCCCGGGGCCTGTGTGTCCCTGTTTGACTGGTGCAATCACAGCCTGGCCAGTTTCCTAACCGCTCAGCTTCTCAGATCACCGAGTACCACACGCTCTGCTAAGCACTTTATGTATACTACCTTAGTTGTTTCTCAGAAGTTGTTTCTTCTTACAAGAAAAAAGAGGCTCATTTTAGACATGGGGAAACTGAGATAGCGAAAGATGGAATAACTTGTCCACTGTCAAACATTTAGTAAGTAGTGGGGTGGGATGAAAACCCAGGCTGGACTTGGAAGGCTACGCCTCACCCTATGCGATTCTGCCTCCCGGGAGTTACTCATATGTCTGTCCTCATGCTAGATGCAAGGTCTTGGAAGTCGAGGACCATGACATCTTCTGAGTTGCATCATATCCTCCAGTAGGGAGTTACAAGGTGGGTTGAAAGAACAGTGAATCTGCCACAGTAGTCCCTGCTGTCCTGAAATTGCAACTTCTACCTGCAGCAGAATCCAGCGTGCACGTCCATTGTCCCCCAAGCTCGAACTCCGGTGGAGATAAAATAAGCAAAGAGAAAGCACAAAGGCAGATGTATAGTGAGCAATGCCCAGCCAACTGGAGAAAGGAAAAAGAAAGGTAAAGACTCTATGGAAGTCTGGCTTTTTCTTTTTATAACTGCACATTACTCTATGGTATAGATATACCAACTGTTTATAATAAAAAGAAAAAGCCAGACTTCCATAGAGTGACATGAAAAAAAACTCTTCAAGACAGAGTTAAGTGAAAGAACTTGGTTGTAGATCAATATGCATATTAAGATCTCACCCAGATAAAGAACACCAAACAATACAAGATATAAGTGCAAAGGTTTATGCGCATATGTGAGCGTATGGAAAGGAAATGGAAAAGATGGATGCCAAGAAATGTTCTGCTCAGATACAGAGAATGAAACATACATCTCAATTAATAGCATATGGTCACCTTTGGTATACACAGGGCCTCTTATGTATACCTGACAGACAGACTTCCTTCCTTCCCTCCCTCCTTCCCTCCCTCCTTCCTTCCTCCCCTCCCTCCTTCTTCCTCCCTTTCTTTTTTATCCCTTTCCCATTATTCTCCCCTACCCACAGGCAAACATTCCAATAGTATGTGGTGATTTTAAAATACACACACACACACACACACACACACACAAATAAAATATATACACAAATTCTTTGACACTCCTCTCTTCAAAAGGTGGAAGCTAATCCCCCTCCCTTTGAATGTCCAGATTTAGAGACTTTCTTCTAACACAGAGAATATGGCAGAAATGTCAGCGTGTAACATCTGAAACTAAGTTATAAAGGACATTGGAGCTTCCTCCTGGCTCTCTCTTGGATCATCCACTCTGGGGGAACCCTCGAGTCCCTTCCCTTATGGTTATCAGGCATGACCTCTTCCCTCTGCAGGAACTCACCTATGAAGGTAGGAGGGAGCTCAGGTTTCAATTTTTCTTTTTTTCTTTTTTCCTTTTTTTCTCTTTGAGACAGTTTGGCTTTGTTGCCTGGGCTAAAGTGCAATGGTGTCATCATAGCTCATTGCAACCTCAAACTCCTGGGCTCAAGCAATCCTCCTGCCTCAGCTTCTTACGTAGCTGGGACTACAGGTATACACCTTACATCTGGCTAATTTTTTTAATTATAATTTTTCTAGAGACAGAATCTTGCTATGTTGCTCAGGTTGGTGTTGAACTCCTGGCTTCAAGCTATCCTCTTGCTTTAGCCTCCCAAAGTGCTAGGATTATAGGTGTGAGCCATTGCACCTGGCCTCAGCCTTCAACTTTTCTGAGCCCAGTAGGAACCACTGCCTTAGTAAGACACTGCATGGGAAGGAAGAAAGTATTAAGGCCACAACTGCAACTACAAAGAATATCATAGAATATCATAGAATGATGTACAGCAATAAAAAGAAAGAGGGCTCGGCGCCTGTAGCTCAGTGGCTAGGGCACCGGCCACACACACCAGGGCTGGTGGGTTGGAACTGGCCCAAGCCTGCCAAACAACAGCGACAACTACAACAACAACAACAAAAATATCCAGGTGTTGTGGCAGGCACCTGTAGTCCCAGCTACTTGGGAGGCTGAGGCAAGAGAATCGCTAAAGCCCAAGAGTTTGAAGTTGCTGTGAGCTGTGATGCCACAGCACTCTACCGAGGGTAGAACAGAGTCACATAGTGGGACTCTGTCTTAAATTAATTAATTAATCAATTAATTAAATAAAAAGAAAGAGCTTTTCTTTTTTCTTTTTCTTTTTTAAATACATGTATTTTATTATTCTTCATTACATTATTTCCCCCCCCACACCCGTCCGTGATAAGACAGAATTGATTTACAGAAAAGAATACAGAAAACACCAAAGCTCCTGGTAGTGGGAGAGATTTCAAGTAGGGAGAGAG
>CAUYRH010005114.1:0-15148 GCA_963574655.1 Perodicticus potto
GGAGGGGAAAGAAGAGGAGAAGGGAGGATGATTGGTGGTATCTCACATAATATGCACAACACCAGGGTGTTCACCACACCCCCTGGGTGAAGGGTTTAACTACAACTTGAACTTGACCTTAGAAATGAAAACAATGTAACCTAAACATTTGTACCCTCATATTAATCTGAAATAAATAAAAATATGTAAGCAGAAAAAAATAAGTAAAATACATAAATATAACTGAAATGTACCAGTTACATGATACATTTAATGTAAAATAATTCCTGATAAAAATACTGTAATTTATATTTAGACGTTTGTTTAACTTGATTTATAAATGAGTACTATGGGGTATTGGTGTATGTATCAAGTGGAAATATATATATCTCCACACACACATTCTTAGAAATATAAAAATTAAGATGACTAGAACTGACTCCTCATGTTCAAATCCTTCCCTGTTTAGCACTTGTTAATCATTTGAACACTTATGGCTATACCATGGTCACTTTGTTTTCCTTGTTTCACTGTTTCCGATTCTTTATCATTTTAACCTAACAAATATCTATGCCCACTTCTCTTCATTGCTACTTCTTAGGCAATACCACCATCATCTCTCTTCTAGAGAAGTAAAATGGTTCTTACTTTGCTTCACTATTGCTCGTCTCTGTCTTACAGTCTGCTATTACAAAATACCATGAAAAGCAGGGCGTATAAAGAACCAGAATTTATTTTCACAGCCCAATAGGCTGGTAGTCTGAGGCCAGGGTGCCAGGATGGTGGAATCTTGTGACAGCTTTCTTCCTAATTACAGATGGCTAACTTGTTTTATCCTCACACAGCAGGAAAAAAGCTGGCTACTCTCTGGTCTCTTCTTACAAAACCACTAATTCCATTCATGTTGGCGCTACCCTCATGACCTAATTACTTCCAAAGGCTCCATTTTCAAATACCACCATATTCGGATGAGAGTTTCAGCATCTGAACTGTGGAGCAGCAACATGAGCATTCAGACCATTGCACTCTCCAATCTCTATTTTACCCATCAGTCAGATAATCCCTTTAAAGCCAACCTAATCACTCAGTACTTTGCTGGCATATTAGTGTGCATCACAGAAAACATTCATTCTGTATCCTGCCCGACAATATCCTTATGATTTTGTTTTTGTCTAGCTCACCACATTCCATTCTTATCAGTTACTTTTTCTTCTGCTATGTTTAAGTCACTTGTTTTCTTTCAGTTCCTTATATGCAAGCTTGTTCCTGCTTCCAGGATCTTGCTTATGCTTTTCTGACAAATTTTGCCTGAACCACTATCCTCCTTTCCTGGCAACAATCCTAAGCCTACTCGGATGTTATACTTCAGCTTGTAAATGTCATTTTAGTGACATCATTCCTGATGAATCTAAATACAAAGATTAACCCTGTCTTGTTCCTAATTGCAGTGCTTTATTGATGTATTATGACACATCAACATTTAGAAACATATATATATATATATATACATATATATATATGTATATACAGAACTTATTTGGGCCAAGTTCCTGCAGCCTGGAAGACATGTATTCAAGTTTTCCTGAATATATGCTTCCTGTACATAATTTAATGTGAGTATTGCATAATGAAAAAAGAATCTGCTAAGAAGATTAAATGAGAGGTTATGTGCTAGAATTGGTGTTTGGTGCTAGAGATTCAAAAGTGATTAATACTTAGTACCTGACCTTGAGGAATGTCCTGTGGATGGGAAGAGACAATCACATAAACAGACACTTCAGTGCAACCAAATAACTGCAGTAAGAAATGTATGCAGAGAATAATGAGAATTTGGAAAACTATATAATTTTGAAGAAAAGAAAATAAAACTTTATGGAAGAAGCATTTATCAGATTTATCTGGAAGAAATAGAGAAATTACCTGGGCAAAAAAGTTTAGTCTGGCAGATGTGAACAGGAGAAAAAGTAAGGGATTAACATTTGAGTTATTCCATATGAAGTAGATAAAGTAACAGAATAAAGGAAGAAAACCCAATGGTTTATTGAGGAATTGTATATAATTTGACAATCTAAGGCAAAATATATATGGAAGGAAGTGGTGAGAAATGAGAATAGAAAGTTAGGGCTATATCTTTAAAAAATTATAACACTGGTAATAAAATAATAAAAGTAATTATAATGATGATGGTACTGATTCATTCTTACTATGCACTAAGCACTTTAAAAGTGTTTTTTCTTCATTTATCCTTCAAAAACACCTTATGAAAAATAAATTGTTATGATAATCATTTTATAAACAAATAGAGATACAGAAAAGTTAAGTGGCTTGACTAAAACCAACATACTCTACATAAGGAATTATATCATAGTCAAGAGATTATATGATTTTTTTTAGGAATAAAGCACACACTCGGAATTGTGAACAAAAGAGAAATATGTATAGACAATAAATTATTGCAAATGACATCCAAATAGTAACCACACAGATAAAGAAAAGAAATGGCCTACACTTGAGAAGCCAACACCATCCCCTGCCCACATCTCCCAGCAAGGTGCAGCGGCTCATGCCTGTAATTCCATAACATTGGGAGGTCAAGGTCGGAGGATTACTTGAGACCAGGAGTTCAAGAGGCCACCTCTAGCCACTTTCAGAATAGGTGGCCACTTTCAGAATAGTACAATGTGGAGCTGCATGAATAATTATAATTAGTGAAAACTTAAAAAGCAAGCATTACAATCTCTGGAAATTGTTATATGAATTGTTATATATTCATAAAAAAGTAAAAAAAGATAGAATCTGTGGCATTTGAAGCATGACCCTTCCTACCCTCTGCTAGCTCAGTGTGACATAAATTAAATGTCTATATAGGTACAGCACTTGTTCTAGGAAGAGTTCATGAACTTAATTGTTAGACTTTGTACAAATGACAGCTCTGATGGCCATTCCAGGAAAAGAGTTCCAAATTGTTCTGAAGGTGGGGGAGGGGCTAGTCACTGGCTTCTATGCATAGCTTCCCAAGGGGAGTGCTTCAAAAGTATCCAGTGATATTCAGCAATGAGGTATGTAATACTTTTTCTATGATGAGTTCACAAACTTTATTGTCCAACCTTCAAATTGTCTCTTCACCAAAGTCTAATTATTTCTGAATCCTTTAATTGTGTTTTTAAATTTAATATTGCATTTGTCATCTGTAGAATCTTCATTGACTTATTTTTACATTATTTAGTTATTTTCCAAATTTTTTAATCTTGGATTTTATCTTCTGGAATATAGTATTTTATCATCTTTCTCAAGCAATGTCAGACCCTCTGTGTTTCTCCTTTTATAGTTTATAGCTAGTAGTTGTGGCTGTTCATATTGCATTTTTCCTTTGGGTTTTATTGTTATGATGGTGTGTTTACCAACATTTATACAAAATTTTAAAGTTAATTTTAGGTTAAAGATAATATATTCTCCTTAAAAGATATAAGATATCATCTTAGAGGATATAAGATGACATCTTATTTTTATAAGGTTTTAATTGATTTTAACTTTTTTTTTTTTTTTTTGCAGTTTTTGGCCGGGGCTGGGTTTGAACCCACCACCTCCGGCATATAGGGCCGGCACCCTACTCTTTGAGCCACAGGTGCCACCCAGAATTTAATTGATTTTAGAAGACAGTGTTGAGCACAATCCCTTCTAGATCACACAAGTCAAATGTCGCAGTTACAGGTGACAACAGCTGAACTGCAGTTCCTGAAACTGTCTACTTCCAATTCGCCATTATTCCTCGAGCACAGCCCAAACCTAGTGGAAGGGTTCACTGTATATTTCCACTTTCTGGCATGGTCTAGATAGTGCTGAGTTTCTTCTTGATATTGGAGGGCTAGTAAAAGCACC
Organism: Perodicticus potto; assembly: GCA_963574655.1. Taxonomy (NCBI): domain Eukaryota; kingdom Metazoa; phylum Chordata; class Mammalia; order Primates; family Lorisidae; genus Perodicticus; species Perodicticus potto. Next base: position 3,859 of record CAUYRH010005114.1, read on the forward strand.
ATTCAACCTCTCTCCCTCTTAGCTTCCACTCAGAGCTTGGCCTCCTTTACTATGAAAAATAAATATGTCCCAATGGCAATGTCAGACTTAACTCTGACATAAAGCTCCATCATCTTTAAGAACTTCCTGACATCCTTGGTAGGATATTATGAAAAGCATTTATCATCAGATTTACATTTTAAATTAATTATCAAAATCAGACATATGAATTTGTAATGAATTCTGGGTGCATGGAGAAAATTTGTGCGGGCAAATTGGAGCTTAGGGCATTTAAAGTTGTGATGATTACTTATACTATGTGTCAATTTGGCTGAGCCATGGTACCCAGATAACTGGTTAAACATTTTTCTGGATGTTTCTGTGAAGTTGATTCTTTTTTTTTTCCGTACAGATTAATGTTTAGTAAGTGAACTCTGAGTAAAGTATATTATATGCCAGAATGTGGGTGAGCTTTATGCAACCAGTTTAGGGCCTTCAAAGAACAAAGACTGACATTCCCTCGGCCAGAAGGAATTCTGCTCACAGAGTGCAACTTCTTCATGAGTCTCTAATCCGCCACTCTATCTCACAAGATTTGGGGCTTTCCAAGCCTGTCCAATGATATTAGCCACCTATATTTCCCTAAGATCTCTCCTTCTCTCTCTCTCTCTCTCTCTCTCTTTCTGGCTATATTACATATATATGTTGGTCACTACAGAAGTTTCGAGACAGACTGTGTTATGGTCCATTATTTCACTTCCAAGAAACACACTCAACAACTCTCCTTCTGATTCACCCATGCGAATTGCAACTTGCTCAGCTTGTGGTTGTTGCTGGGAGGGCTTATTTTGTTTCCATCTGTGTGGATTTTATTTTATTTTTGTGTTATCTTGAAACTTTTGCAATGACCCATGTGTGTATGGGTACACACACACACACACACACACACACACACACACACATACATATTCTGTTGGTTCTGCTTCTCTGGAGAATCGAAAGTGATACAAAATATAATCAAATCTTAGAAAGGCAGATGCAGTTAGTGCACAGATTTTAGAAAATTTTTTCAATGATGAGAAAAAATGGTGTCTTGTTCATTAATAAGACTGGGCAACGGAAGAAAGTCAGGAAAAAAGCATAAGTTTAGAGTTATTCTCGCTTAGGAGCAAAATTTCCAGGAGTTTTATATTAGATTTTACCGATATTACTATCTCCCTAAAATGTTCAGTGATTTACCTCTAGTCCATAGGAAACTTTAAAAAAATAAAATAACAACTGAAATTGCTATTTTAAGGTCTCCTATCAGTTTTGAGTGTAAGCAAATTTCAGTATCCATGTAAGTCTTTATTGTCAATATACACCAAATGGAAATACTACTTCATCTCTGAAAGAGATTGAGTTCTTTAGAGGACAACCATATAGTTGACACTGTCAGCAATTAATAAGTTGTTTCTTTATAATTAAGTGTTAACTGAGTGAAAGAGAACACTTTGGTTGAATATTTTCAAGACATTCAGAAATGAATTACAGTGTGCATGTTATAAAAAAAAAAAACCCACAGAATTGACACTAGATGGTTAACTACAGTTGGACATTACTAGTTCTATGGACTTCAATTTTATTATTTTGTAAGGTGGTATTAAAAACGTCTCAGTATTGAGAATAAGAAGAAATTGTATGATAAAGCTTTGAAAAACTAACACACATACCAGATACTGTCACTATAAAGTAATGGTAATAAATGCTTAAAAAGTGGAAAGCTTTGTTTTCTTGAAAAATATACTAAAGGGTTATGATCAACCCAATAATTTTCTAGTGTAATTAGTATCCTATAAGAAATAGATAAGAATTAGATTTGTTTTTAAAGCAGTCACATTCGGGGCCCCATGGAGTTCCTCAAACATGAATGAAAAGCATGCATTACATTTTGCAAAACAAAACCATAGGACAGAGAAATGATGCATTTTATGTAGGTCACATTGGGCTTCAGTGGCAGAGCCACAAAGCAATCTAAGATCAACTATATTTACACCAGATGGGAGTACATGTAAAGAATGTCATTTGATTGCTTTCTGGTAAAGAAAAATAACATTAAAAATATTTTATTTCATCATTTAAAACATAAATTTTAAGATCTATATCATGCATTTAAAATAATAACTATGAGTGTGTATGAGCATGTGATATATATTTATAATGTATATATATGTGGGTGGGTGTGTGTCAGAAAAAGAATAATTTACAAACATCTTTGTATCAACATTCACCTTACAAAAACTAGCATCGTTAGTACATTTGAGGATCTCAGTGTGTGCCACAGTTTTGCTTTTTGTTATACATATCTTACATTTATGAATCTCTTAAGCATATACTATTTTATTTTTGTTTTGACTTTCATATAAATGTAGAAAGCACTACATATTGATCCCTTTCTAAATGTACAGATTACTATTCCTTTTGTCATCAAGTGTCATTTATACATTTTATTATTAAAAATATTTGAGTTGATTCCATTCTTTTGGTCAAAACCACACTGAGTTAAACATTGCATTCATCACAGTGCACATACTGCTCCAGGACATGTACCTAACAGTAAAATTTCTGGGATTAAATCAGGGTTGTTTAGCTTTGCAAGACAATTATAAATTGTTTTGGAGTGTGATTTCTCAAGTAGAGTATCATCGTATGCTTTCATTAATGGTGTATAAGTGTCTCAAAGCTTTCAACATCCTAATCAGCACTTGAAAGAGTCAGAGCTTTTAATTTTCTGCAAGCTAGTAAACATAATTTTTTTCACTTTTATGTTTATAATTTCTACACCTGCAATTACAATTTGATTCATATACTGATTTACATAATAGTATCATTTCCTTTTTGGAGGTTCTGTTTCTATGTGTTTATTTATTTATTTATTGAGTTGATTTTCTCATTCACTGGTTATGAGTTTTGTGTCTACACATTCTTGATACTACTAAACCTGTGCCAATTATTTGTGGTGTAAGACACCTTCTACCTAATGTTTGTATATTCTAATTTAGATTTTAGAAAACTTTTACATCTTATATTAAAATATTTTCTTTCTTTAGCATCTTTAGAAATCTATACCAACTTTGAGAATTTGAAGAGTTTTCTTTATATTGCCTTCTACTAGCTTTGAATTTCTATCTTTCATGTTTTCATCTTCCTGGAATTGATTTTTTTTTTTTTTTTGGTATTGTGTTATAGCAACATTATTCAATGATATCTTTTAAGCACAGTAAGGAAAAATTTATTCAGGATAAAGATGATATTACGGGGACTATTTTGAGAGAGTCTTGTGGTAAAGAGACATTAAGCTTAACTCCAAGTATAGCATACACATGTGAGAATTTATAGCCAAGGAGAAATGTGGGGGTTGCTAAAGGGAAATTACTAAGAAGAAAACGTCAGGGGTAAGGGAGATTTTTGCAAAACCGACCTAACCAGATTCTTGCTGAAGACAGGCCAGGGTGATCAACATCACCTGGGAAATGGTGGTGACTGAAGTTTTGCTCAGATATTAAGGATGATCAGATATCAAGATAGGGTCTTCTGCCTAAACTGATTCAGCAGGGTTCTTTGCTAAAAGTGGATTTTATAAGAAAGTACAAAGGTGGGACAAGAGAAAGATTAAGAGCCTGACTAACCCTCTTTGGCTAAGCAAAGAATCTTTGTCAATTGAGGGAAAAAAAAAATAGAATCAAGTACCTTTTTTCTATATGGTTTGGACAATTAAGTTCACAGACTCAACCTAGAAAAGGGGCTACATACCTCTTTGCTAAATGTCACTACGATCATCTTCAAAGTACTTTCCTTGGGAAGATTTGGGTACCCACACCACAGCGGTAATTCAGAGCAATTTTGGAACTTTTTCTGTAGAACTGACGTTGTACAAAAAGGTCTAACAATTAAGTTCATGAACTTGTCCTTGAAAAAGTGTTTTGATTATTCTGTTCTGATCCTTGTACAGATGAAATAAACTCAGTTGTTCATAATGTACTTTTATGCATTTATGAACTAATTGCTAATGTTTTAGTTTAGTTATTTGAAACAATGTTAATATGTGAGAATACTAATGATATTCTTTTATACTCTTCAGTGTTTACAATCAAGACTATGATAACTTCATTAAATGATTTGGGAGTCTTTTCACTTCAGTCTGTGAAGGATTCGGGAAAGATTGCCTTTATTCATGGCATTTATCCCACCCTTACTATTGGAGGAACTCACTGTTCAAAACTATTGTTTTCTTGGGACACTTTAAAATTAGTTTAAAATTATAAAATTATTCAGATTTTTTTTTTTTAGTAAGTTAGTGATTTTGTTTGTTTATTTCACCTAAGCTTGGGTAATTTTGGAATAAATGTTTCACAAAAAAATTTTACATTTGTAACATCTGCTCAGTTGGTATAGATATCTACCTTTCAATCCCAATGATGATTATTTGTGTCATATCTCTTTTTTTGTTTCTGTGATATGTCTTACCAAATTTTTCAGTTTTATTGGCTTCAATGGTTCTCTCTTACCGTATGTTTTATTTTCTAAATTTACACCTCTATATTTATTTCTGGTTTTTACTTTATATATTTTTCCTTATTTATTATAATAGGTAGCTTTGCTCATTGTTATTCATGCTTTCTCCTTATTTAATATAAACAGTTAAAAGTACATATTTTCCTTTAAGTATGTTATGTTTTGAGGAATATAATAATCCCCTTATCAATCAGTACTAAGTATCTCCTGTTGCTATTTTGATCAATGTTCATATCAAATATTTCTTCCTGAAGTACATTTATAAAAGTTCTTTGCAAAATATGTGTTGGTAATAAATTATTTCCTATGTTGTTTTTATGGAAATATTTTTGGTTTGCCTTCATTCTAAAGATAGTTTCTCTGGGAATTTGATTCTAGATTTATTTTTAATTTCTTTGATCACTCTACAGATATAAGTCCAAAGTTTTCTGATTGTTTTAACTATCTTAGAAAAGTCTTCTATTGGCTTGGCGTCTGTAGCTCAACGGCTAGGGCTCTGGCAACATACACCAGGGCTAGCAGGTTTGAGTCCAGCCAGAGCCTGCCAAACAACAATGACAACTACAACCAAAAAATAGCTGGCTGTTGTGGTGGGTGCCTATAGTTCCAGCTACTTGGGAGGCTGAGGCAAGAGAATTGCTTAAGCCCAATAGTTTGAGGTTGCTGTGAGCTATGACACCACAGCACTCTACCCAGGGCGACAGCTTGAGACTCTGTCTCAAAAATAAAATAAAATAAAATAAAATAGAGTTTGAAGTTGCTGTGAGTGGTGACACCAGAGAACTCTACCCAGGGCAATAGCTTGAGACTCTGTCTCAAAAATAACGTAAAATAAAGTTTGAAGTTGAGTGTTGACACCAGTGTACTCTACCCAGGGAGATAGAGTGAGATTCTATGAAAGAAAGAAAGAAAAGAAAGAAAGGAGAAAGAAAGAGAGAAAGGTTAAAAGAAAAAAAAAAGAAAAGTCTTCTATTAATTCAATTATCATACTTTTTTGTGTGTACATTTTTTGGCCAGAGCTGAATTTGAACCCACTACCTCCAGCATATGGGGCTAGCGTCCTACTCCTTTGAGCCACAGGCACTACCCAATTATCATACTTTTATATGGATTAGATAATTTCTCTCTATTTGATGGATCCTTGTAACTTTATGTGTCTGCAATTTCAGTCAAAAGATGTAAACATCCTTTTTAAAAAATCTCTTAAGATTACTGGAGCTTCTAGAAACTGAGACTAAGAGACTAACTTCTTTTCAACAATTCTGTAGGGTGGCACCTGTGGTTCAGTGAGTAGGGTGCTGGCCTCATATACCGAGGGTGTTGGGTTCAAACCCAGCCCCTGCCAAACTACAACAAAAAAAATAGCTGGGCATTGTGGCAGGCGCCTGTAGTCCCAGCTACTTGGGAAGCTGAGGCAAGAGAATTGCGTAAGCTCAGGAGTTGGAGGTTGCTGTGAGCTGTGTGATGCCACAGCACTCTACCAAGAGTGATAAACTAAGACTCTGTCTCTACAAAAAAAACCAATTCTGTATACTCTAAGTTTCTCTTTTGAATATTCCTTCCTTGTCCTTTTGGAACCCTGACTATATAAATATACAATCTTGTCATTTTATCTTCTTTCAATATATGTCAATATATCTTCTTTGATATATTTTCTTTCATCTGCCTTTGATATATTCCTTTTATTTTTAATCTATGATGCATTCTGGTAATTATGTACCACTGTCTTCTAATTCCTCAATTCTCTCTTTAGCTTAAGGTATTGTACCATTCATCCCATCTAGTGAGTTTATAATTTTTTGTTAATTTCAGCTTATAATTGTTGTGATAACATTTTAATTTCAGGACACTTCACACAGGCTATTTTTTATTTTTAAAAGTATTTTGTTCTTGAATAGCCATATTTTAATAAAGTGTAGATATAATATTTGGCATGCAGTTTTATATAAACGTAGGGTAACTTCACATCGGCAAGTTTTGTCCGTCTGGATGCTTATTTTCTTTGTTTAGTCTTGCTTAAGGTGTTTTGTGTTTTTAACTGGAATTAGGTGTGAAAGTTGTCAGAATAAAAGTGGAGTCATTTGTGTCAAACTTTAACAAAAATCAGTAGATGTTTAGAAAGCCAGAAAGTTACGAAGGAGGATCTTCATGCATTTGCCTCTGATAAGAACTGTCAGAAAAAAATCTCTCAAGGACTCTTACACATACTCCAGGTTGCCACATGAGTCACAAGGGCTCTATGGATGTGCAAGAGCACTTGCCTGATGCACAGTCTTCACTAATGAATAAACTAACATCAAAGCAACAATTTTACAGTTAGTTCTACCAAAGTCAAGGAAGAGTAAGTCCGTGATGTTTCACAAACTGAAGTGAAAAGACTCCCAAATAAATATCTGATCATCTATAAATATTTGAGAAGAGGTTACCAAGGATAGGAAATACAGATTGCACTTATAGTTTTAACAAAAATATTGAGTTCAGGAGGCAAAAAAAAAAAGAATGGCTTTATCATAATTCATGTTAACTGAGTTTATTGGCTATAGAAATACCCAAGCATAAGTCAAGAAACTATATTCAGTATTATATTGTCTGCTGTTAGCTTCATTTACCATCTCAATGATGTGTGAATGGGAATGATCCTCGAGTTTATTTTCATCTTGTCACTCTCAAAATCATAAATCCTTAATCTCTGATATCCCTCCCCTCCCCATTCTTATTTCATCAGCTTAATTTTTTGTGAAACTGGTATCTCAGCTTTGTCTCTTATCTATCCAGAATCTGTATTTAATGCAGCAATAAAATTTACTTTAAAAATGGAAGACAAATCATTTCATTCCTCTGTTCACAGACTTCTTATGATTTCTTATCTCATTTTTGGACAAAAGTAAACAAACAAACAAAAAAGAAAATAGAAAAGAAAAATGTGCCTTCTAATCGCCACCAGGATGTGGTATCTCCATAGCTACTTCGGACTCATCTCTGTTATCTCTTCGTTACTCACACCCCCTGTAACCACAGTAGCTTCCCTGATGATTTACTACTCTATGAGAAATTCTTCTGCCTCAGAGCCTTTGGATTTGTTTTCCCTTTTTTTATGATGATGCCTTTGTCCATCTAGAATGAGTTCTCAATAGATATTTAGTGAATACGTGGATCTACTAAACGAGAGTAAACGAGAAAGAAAAGCAGATAAATGCTGCTAAAAGTTAAATTAATAATAAAGTTAAAAACAATTTAACCCTTCTTTTTTCAAAGGAGGTTTTTAGTAATCCTGTCAAAACTGACTTACATAATCATAAATAGATAAATACTAAGAGTGTTCCTAGCGTGTCCTGAGCCAGTCGGCTTGGGTTTAAGTTTTCCTTCCACCGTAAACCAGATGGGTGTCTTTGGTGAAGATGCTGAAAGTCTTGTCTCTTAGTTTCACCATTGTTAAAATAGGAGTGATAGTAGCAACCTACCTGTTAAAGTACTAAATAAGTTACTAGTTTTGGAACAGTGGGAATACATTCTTTATACATAGTAAATAAGTGTCTTTATTTCTGTTGTGGTGGTGGTGATCAAAAGCGTATTCATTGATAGATAACAGATTTCCTTTTTGCGTAATTTAAAACTCGTTACCAATTTATATTCCATCCCCCAGAATTACCTTTAATAAAATCTTCCTATGACATGGGGTATATAGAGAGGCACACAAATAAAATGAGAAAAAAAAAATAAAAAAGAAGAGAAAGCTAAGTGGCTTGTAATGAAAACTAAGTGCTCATCCTGGAGAAGAATTAGCCACTGAGCCTGAATCTGTTCAATAAATCTTTCCTAATTCTAAGTCACTAGGTGCAGGATTAGCATTTTTTGTTTCTCTCAAGGCATAATTTAGTCCATAGAAATGTGTCTCCAGTCAGTTAATAACTGACTTGTTACATGCATTAAATTTCATTTGGCATTTTGGGAAGCTCTGTTTTCCAAATTAGATCTTCTCTCTTATTTTAGGTTGCTTAAAAGGTTAAAAATCAAATTAAACTTGTTTAATTAATTTAAGTTGTTTTTAGGAGTCATATGTATATCAAAGTGAACAAGGGGAATCATATTAGTACTATTTATAATTCCAGGCCATTGCATGGCAGAATGAAGACAAGATATAATTTAATCTAGCTCAATTTGAGAAAACCAAACTTCAACGTTGGCTTTTGTTCAAACTCCTAGGAAATTGAAACAAACAGAAAAAAATGTCATCATTTAAAAATAAAGCTCAGTCAGTAAGGATGTTGAAGAGTTTTGAATCATTGGTTGTGAAAGGTCTCTGAATGCTTACTTTTGTCCACCCAATCTGGCTAAAATGGCCCTCTCGAAATAATGACACAGAACACAATGGGATTAGTGAGTTGTCCCTGCTGATAACAGATGCAGATATTGAAGACTAAGGGCATGAATCTTCCTCACAGAGTAAGTGAATCTGTGTGGTATGAGAGAAGATTCAGAGCTAAGAATAAAAACCTGCATCTAAACACTGACTCTGTGATGCTTCAAGCAAATTGTTTTGTGTCTCCAAGTTTCAGGTTCCCTCTTTGGGCTGCAGGACTACACCATGCCTGCTACGTGAAAACCCCTAGGACAGTGGCTGATAAATAGTATTAACTTGATTATTATTAACATCAATTAAATATGCATCTCAAGCTTCCACAGGTGCTATCATACCACTCAAAAGATCCGTTGTGGTTTGAATGTATCGCCTCAAAACCTGGGTGTGATCAATGTCATAGTATTTTAAGAGATGGAAGCTTTAAGAGGTGATTAGGCCATAAGGGCCCATCTTGTGAATGGGATTACGTGCCCTTATAAAGGGACTTGATGGTGACAGGTTATTCCCTTATGGGCATCGTGTCCTGTGTGAGGACACGATGTTTCACTGCCCCTTCCCCACCCCAGGATACAGTGTTCAAGGCATCATCTTGGAAGCAGAGACTAGACCCTCACCAGATACGGAATCTGACAGTTACCTTGCTCTTGTACATCCTAGACTGTTTCTAAATTTCTATTGTTTATAGATTGCCCAGTCTCAGGAGCACAAAATAGATTGAGAAATTGATATAGAAAGTGGGATGATGGGAGTGGGTTCTGATGAGAATCAGTATCATCTTGCTTGGTGATTCCGTCGGGGGAGGGCATTATCCTTCCTCAGGGAGTGAAGCATTAATCTCTTTAGATAGAGGTGGAAGGGCCAATATCACTTTGGTATTGGGGAGATCACTACTGCTGGCAAAAAATGACAGATTTTAAGAGCTCAATGTCCCAGCTTAATTAGGGTCTTTCCACATATCCTTTCCAACTTGCAGAATCCCATTCTTTCCCAATCAATGCCCTTATTTTAACTGTAGACACCCTGGGGGCCTTACAGTTTAACTTTTATTGTAATTGTCATACAGCCATCAGTCAGGTATTTGTTTTGATTTTCAGCTATTTCAGCTCTATGGCTAGAGGGCAGAAGATTCTCTTTCAAGGCAGACTTAGAATCTTTTAGCTTCTTTATAAGCACCTGTCTCCAGATATTTAAATCTCAGATATTTAGCTCATCCTTTTCTTTCATCGCTTTGTCCGAGGACAATAGGAGCAACCAAATAGCATCATTATATTTCTGTTTTCCAAAAATGCTTAAAAGTATTATATACAGAGTCATTAATTCCTTGCCTCTTGTAAGTGATTATTTACAAGTAACCAATGCAGATTTTTGTGTATCTCTATAGAAAGTTCTGTCTATCAGTACCCTCTGTGTTATTGGAAGTAGAGTTCTTAGTGTTTTTAAATCCAGTCACGTTAAAGAACAAATTTAAGAAACCCCCAAAACAATTAAGGAAACTCATCCTTAAAATTTATTCCTCTAGAACTACTTTCAGTATCAAAATATGTTTCAGCTGGGTTTTTTCAGAGAAATATAATGAATAGAACATATATAGAGAGATATTTATTAGAAGTTTTGCCTTACTGGATTATGAAGGCGTAGAAATCCCATGAAAAGCCAACTGAATGCTGGAGAACCAGAAAATTTCAGTTCAAGTTCAACTACCTGAGAACCAGAGAAGTCAAAGGCCTGAGGACCTCTGGAGCTGGTTTGAGTCCTGAAATACAGCAGCCAGAGAACCTGGAGTTCTGAAGTTCAAAGTCAGAAGAGGAACATCTCTCAGAAAAAAGGAGAGCAATGATCGTCTCTACTCTTCCTCTTTTCTCCATCCAGGCCCACAGCCAGTTGGATGGTGCCAGCCCACCAAGTAAAGATTGATCTTCTCCATTCAGTTCACTAACTCACCTGCCAATCTCCTACAGAGAGACTATCACAGACACACCTGGGCAGCCCTATCCTTCTAACCACCTGATCAAATGCCAAATCACCTGTGTCTACTTTTCAGCAAAAAAAGGAGTTCTCTGTGGATTTGGTTATTAAATCTTCATTGGAGGCATAACCTGCAAATATCTTCTCCCATTCTGAGGGTTGTCTGCTTGCTTTACTTACTGTGTTCTTGGCTGTGCAGGTGCTTTTTAGTTTGATCAGGTCCCAGTAGTGTATTTTTGATGCTGCTTTAATTGCCTGGGGAGTTCTCCTCATAAAATATTCACCCAGGCCGATTCCTTCAAGAGTTTTCCCTGTACTTTCTTCTAGTATTTTCATAGTGTCATGTCTTAAGTTTAAATCTTTAATCCAGTGAGAGTCTATCTTAATTAATGGTGAAAGGTGTGGGTACAGTTTCAGTCTTCTACAGGTTGC
>CAUYRH010005115.1:0-10612 GCA_963574655.1 Perodicticus potto
TAACTTTAGTGAACTTAATTATGAAGTGCCTGGGGAATGACTTATTCAGGTTGAGTTCTGCTGGGGTTCTGAAACTGTCTGCTATATGAATTTCAGAATCTCTTAACTTGTCTGGAAAGTTCTCTTTCATAATCTCATAAAGAAGAGACTCTGTGCCTTGTGATGCCACTTCCTCATTTTCAGGTATCCCTATAAGGTGAATATTGGTTTTCTTCAAGTTATCCCAGAGCTGTCTGAGGGAATGATCCGTTTTTGCCTTCCATTTCTCTTCCTCTTTGGATGTTTGGGAGCATTCAAAAGCTTTGTCTTCAATATCAGAAATCCTTTCTTCTGCTTGCTCTATTCTGTTGCTGAGGGATTCTACTGTGTTTCTCAGATCTTTGAGGGCTGCAACTTCTTGTCTCAATGTATCAAAATCTTTGGTAATTTTGTCTTTAATTCGTTCAATTCTTGCGACGTCTTTTGGATTACTGCTTGAAATTCTAATTCCATCTTTTCCTCCATTCCACTGATCTTATTTGCTATCCAGACTATGAATTCGATTTCTGACCTCTCAGCCATTTGCTTATGCAAGAGATCTTGTGCTGTATCTACCTTGTCGTTCCTTGGGGGAGTTGATGTAGTCTGATTATTCATATTGCCAGATTTTTTCTGTTGATTCTGCCCCATGATTATTTTTCACCATTTCCTCTGGCCTCAGAGTTGGGGAGGCGTCTCTGCAAGATTGGACCCTGGCGGGATCACTCTATTTTTGGAAGACATTTGTAGGCAGTGACCTAGTGTAGCTGTTCTGGGGCTGCCCCAGCCAGGGAGTTGTGGCTGTGGGAGCAGCTCCAGAGTGGAGCATGTCACACACAGGTCCAGCAGCAGGGCTGGTGATGGTGCCCATGGTTCTGGCAATGCCTGGCTCCCAGTGGCTTTGGCAACAAGAGTGGGTGGCTCCAGCAGTCTCTGGTTGGGTGGAGGGCTCTGCAGAGAAGTAGGAAGGGCCTCGGAGGGAGGGCAGCAGGGTCGCATGACTTCCCTATTCCCTGGGCAGATGGTCGGGCCGGTGAGGAAGCAGGGAGGGAACTGGAGGGAGGACACTGGTTGTATAGCTACCGGAGACACTGGCTGGGGCAGCACTGGCCAAGGCAGGCTGGGGGTCTTTGCAGTGAGGCAGAGACCCATGTGTTTGCAGGACTCCTTGGAGTGGGGCGGGCCTGGGTATCGAGGCAGCGTGACTCCCGGCGGGGTCTCTCACATCCACTGGTGTCTGATGAAAATATTTTAAATTGTGTATAAAACCAGCACATTGTACCCCATAATTTCATAAATGTACACAGTTATGATTTAGTAAAAAAAATCTTTTCAGCATATAAACATTTGATTATATTATTTATTTTAATATATTAAAATACGTAATATATTATATGAATATTTATTCTAATATTGACCCAATATCATATTTCCATAATGAAATACACTGGGTCAAGTTATATTTGCTTCTTAATTGTTACATAATTTTATTTGTAAATATTTTATTTGTGCTTTTTGATCAAAGTAAGATAAATTAATAGTTGTCTTTTTATGAGCAGTATCTATCCCATTTTAGTGGCAATTTTATTTATTTTTTATTTTTTTAATAATTTTATTAAATCGTAATTGCATACATTGGTGCACTCATAGGGCAGAATGTGCTTCATATACAATCAGAAACATTTTGATCATACTGTGACAGATAGCCCTCATAGCATTTTCTTAATCACTATATAAAGACATTGATACTCTACATTTAATAAGTTTCACCAGTACCCTACTAAGATGCACCGTAGGTGTGATCCCACCAATTGCCCTCCCTCCACCCATCCTCCCCCCTCACCTCCCCTCCCTTTCCCTTTTCCCTGTATTCTTGTGCTATAATTGGGTTTTCAAGAATGGAAGAAAAAGTATCCAATGTACTCAGCCCTAACATAGAGCTAATTTTCTTCCATTCTTGAGATACTTTACTTAGAAGAATGTTTTCCAAGTCCATCCAGGGAAACACAAAAGATGCAAAGTCTCCATCTTTATTACGCCCAAATAGTGTTCTATCGTATACATATACCCAGTTTATTAATCCATTTATGGGTTGATGGGCACTTGTGTGATTTCCATATCTTTGCAACTGTGAATTGAACTGCTATAAACATTCAAGGGCAAATGTCCTTATGGTAAAAATGATTTTTTTTTTCTCCTGGGTAGATATGTAGTAATGGGATTGCAAGATCAAATGAGAGATCTGCTTTAAGTTCTTTGAGAATTCTCCATACTTCTTTCCAAAAAGGCTGGACTAGTTTGCAATCCTACCAACAGTGCATAAGTGTGCCACTCCACCTTACCCTTCATCTTTTATAAATAACAGGGCTTTTGTGATCTGGAGAACATCTCTTAATTGCAGAATAATTTAATTCATGACCTTCTTTAGTTTTCAGATACACTCAAAGCTAAAAAATAAATAAATGACTAGGAAAAATGGTTTCAACATTTTGGGGGGCTATTTAACCAACATTTTCTCATTTATTAGAAAGGCAAATGGATAAAATTGATCAACCTCTATATTTTATTTGTTCATTGTTTGAAGTTTTTGTATTCTCAAATTAAAAATTTTTTTGATATATAATTTTTCCCTAGTATTTTATTTTTTTCACACTTAACTGAGGTTTACTTTTTTTTTTTTTTTTAAAGAGACAGAGTCTCACTTTGTCGCCCTCAGTAGAATACTGTGGCATCACAGCTCACAGCAACCTCCAACTCCTGAGCTTAGGTGATTCTGTTGCCGCAGCCTCCTGAGTAGCTGGAACCACCGGCGCCTGCCACAACGCCCAGCTATTTTGTTGTTGTTGTTGTTGAAGTTTGGCCTGGGCTAGGTTTGACCCTGCTACCCTAAGGATACGGGGCTGGCGCCCTACTCACTGAGCCACAGGCGCCACCCTGAGGTTTACTTTTTATTTTATTTTACTTCATATTAATATGAGGGTACAAATGATTAGTTTATAATGCTTGCATTTAGTAGGTAAAGTTCAAGTTATAATTGAGCTCTTCACCCAGAGGGTGTGCTGTGTACCCTTACATTGTGCATATTAGATAGGAGGAGTTCCAATGCAAATGTCTTCAGGATAAAATGATTTTTTTTTTTTTATTCTTGGTAGATGCCTAATAATGGGGTCGTGGGATCAAATGGAAGGTTTACTTTTAACTCTTTGAGTCTTCGCCATACTTCTTTCCATAAAGGTTGTATTTTTTGGCATTTCCACAAGCAGTGTAAAAGTTTTCCCTTCCCTGCACATTCGTGCCAGGATCCGTAGCTTTGGGACTTTGTGATGTGAGCTAATATTTCTAGGGTTAGGTGATACCTCAGAGTGGTTTTTATTTGCCTTTCCCTGATGATTAGAAATGATGATGAGAAATTTTTCATGTCTATCTTCAGAGAAGGTTCTGTTCAGGTGTCTTTCCTGTCTCTCCTAATCTTTTAAATATGAACAAGATTTATGCAATCATTTTGCATATACATTAGAACCTGTGTATATTGATCACCCAAGGGACTGGTCAACGTAAGGAACTAGGCCTACTATACTAATATATACATATCTATATATGGAGGTGGTCAACTATGGAGGTTCTGCTGTATATTATATTCGGTATTTTGATGTTACAATTCCCTTTTGGAATTACCTTGAATACCAGTTTTTTAGCCTAAACACAAAGATAATTATCATATTTTTAAAAAGAGTAAAAAGTAATTTTTCATATGACTTAATTCTAGAGGAGTTATAGCAGTTTGAAAATTAAAATAATTCTAGAAAGGGCCAAAATATTTGTCATTAATTTAACATATAATTCAAAATGAGGATTTCAAAAAATATTTGAGAAAAAGAATCTTTTCAAGTGTCCTGATGTATAATTGAATGACAGTCATCTATAATTTTAGAAGACCATGTGCTATGTATAATCATTTGAATGAACGGTACTATTTATATATTGTAGTTTGTTAAGTCAATGTTCATATCTAGTTGCTGATAGTTCACTTCCACCACAACCTGTTTACTTAAAATCAAGTTCTACTATTAAAATATTCTCACAAGAGTCCTATAATTTTAAAATTACTAGAGGAAAATGGTAGTATTTTAAGGAATATTGGGAAACAGTCATTTAGAAAAATTGTTATAACAAAGTTGCCATTTATAAGAATGTTATAATATTTATAATAATACCTCAAACGGTTATGATGAGGATTAAAAGAAAACATATTTGAAGACTAGACCACTCTTAAATAACTATTAAACCAAATCTATCTTATTTTATCTAGTAACAGATTTTATTATCATAAGAAAACCTAAAAATTCGTTTGTTATTAGTCAGTCTAATGGGAGTATTGTCATCTACTACAAATTCTTAGCATAAAATTGAACACATGCACACATTCTCTTACTCATTCATTGGATCCAAAAATCAATGCTTTCATAAACATTTAACAAAAAGTGATGAATTGCAGAATTAAATAGACTTACTTAAATGCAAATTAATTAATTAATTATTTTCTACTGATTAGGCTGTTTTCATAGTTGTTTTGTCAAAGATATTGCAGTCTCTTAAATAGTTTGTGAATATGAATTTTAGTAGCTGATTTAATGAAATGACTGAGGCTGAAATTTTCATTGTAAAATCATATTTGTTTGAGAGCCTTTAAATTATTAAAATGCAATCTCCCTTGTTGCAATATATTGTGTATTTTGGAGTTCTAAGATTTTACATATTTGACTAAAGTTAAAGTGTACTAAAAATAATAATAAAAGAGTATCGTTATTTGCTACTTTAAATCGAATTCTTATGGATGAGTAGAATTACCTATACTCATGGAGTCTTACGTATATTTTACATATAGGGCATTAAATATAGTGTTCCTGCCTTTCTCAAAAAGGACTTCCTAAATTGAAAATGTCTTCTAAATTTTTATGTATCCTAAAAATCTGAATATATGTATATAAAGCCCTATTTTAATTATAACTAGTATAAAGAATAGGGAAAAATCAAGTATAAGAAAAAGAAAATAAGGCAATTGAATAACTCGGATTTATGTATCATCATGCATTATATATAGTATTATAAAACATTTTACTATTAGAAATCGCTACATGTTTTAGGCTCTATGCCACAAAATAGCATAATCACAATAGTTTAATATTCTTTCTGCCTTTCTAGAATGTCAATATGTGGCCAACTTTTCTCCTCTCTTAATCAAAACAGACCTTTTGCTCCATTAAGAATAGTCTTCTCCGCTTGGCGCCTGTGGCTCAATGGGCTAAGGCACCAGCCACGTCCTCCTGAGCTGGCAGGTTCAAATCCAGCCCGGCTCGCCAAACAACAATGACGGCTGCAACCAATAAATGGCCGGGCGTTGTGGCGGGTGCCTGTAGTCCCAGCTACTTGGGAGGCAAGAGACTCGCTTGAGCCCAGGAATTGGAGGTTGCTGTGAGCTGTGATGTCACAGCACTCTATCCAGGGTGACAGCTTGAGGCTCTGTCTCAAAAAAAAAAAAAAAGAATAGTCTTCTCCATAGACTTATATTTCACTGGTCATTCTGAAAACATCCCTGACTTTCTGCCTTTGGATAGGTTGTTCCTCTTGGATTCTTCTACATAAATCATTATTCCAAGAAAATTTATAGGTATTTTAACTTATAGATTCTGTTTGTAATGAAATTAAAAAGAATCATTTCATGAATATATATTTTAATCATAATTTCTTGTTATGATAGAGCTTAGTAGAGACTTCATTACTCAACTGAATCTGAATCTTTCCTTTCAGAGGATTACACATCCTTTCTTCCCTGCAGAAGAGTGGTGGTATGTGTTGATTTTGTTCTGTGGGTAATGAGGAAAAGTGATGTGTGTGACTTTTGAGCTTGTATATTTAATTGCCAGCATTAGACCCTCTGGAACTCGCTTCCTGCTCCCTGACCAGATAATGGAACCAGCTGGATAGACCTCCACCAGTCTTGATCCAGTCTTGATCCAGGCATTGAATGTCAGCATACTACCTAGACTTCCTCCTCTTCCACACCTGTGTCCCACCAACACTAAGCGATGGGATGTAGGCTGAGTGAGAAAGAACGGCAGGCTACTTTGATGTTTTAACCCATTTAAATCATATACAGACACATATGAATAAACCCATTCAATATATTCTGATATTACTACTTAATCTTAATCTTCCCAAAATAGTATTCATGTACATACCTTCCATTTATAGAATTGCTAACTGGTTCAAATCTGGCTTCCTCTGTTTCTCAGGGTTTTATTTTGTCTTCAAAATGTTTAAAAATCAAATTTAATAGATTTTTATCTCTAAAATAAATTGTGAGACAAATTTTTTCAAGTCTTAAAATGTTTCTCTAAGAAGACTTTTCTGGTGCTACAAAATAATGTCATGTTCTTTTTCTTATTCTCAATCTTCCAATCCTTTTCTCCTTAAGATAGATTTAAAATTATGACAGTGTAGGGAAATAAAATAACAATAGTTTACTTTCTCAGAAGGTTGAATGATGAATTTACCTTAGATTCTGTCAGTTTTAAATCTATGTCTTTGCCCATTTTCAAGTCAACAGATCAAAGAAATATAAATTCATAAATCTTATATGTTGAACTAATATTATTTCCCACACATTAGTTTTATAAAAGTCAAAATAATTAGTTTATGACCCACAGTGTGAAATGTTAACTACCCTTCTCACTGACACAATTGCACTGCAATTAATTTATGAGAAAAATAATTAAATGACCATGTACACTGTAACTATTAGGTTAGAGGCCAAATTCAAATTTAAAAATAGTATTTCACCTGGATTGGTAGATAGTGGGGAAAAAAGAAAAAAGAACATTTGAATTGTCAATAAAGTAGAACACTTTTGCATTATAGGAGACCATTTATCATACTATAATACCATTACTGTAGCTATCACATTATTAAACTCACCTTAATTGAAATATTCTCCTTTAATGTAATAAAGAATAAGAACTTAACGGAAATTTAAAAAATACAGGTTTTTGTTGGTTAAAATAAGAATGTTATGTGTCTTACTGATTTCCAATTAGCAATGAAATATATTTATAAATATATAGGAACTTATAGTTTGCCCCTTCTAAATTTTCATTTGTCTTCTGAATTTTATCTCTCATGTTACATTTTACTGGCATTCATATTAGAAGGTATATGTCACGCATTTTCTTCCTCCCGAAGACTCTGACCATACCTAATGTAGACCTTCTGTTGTTTTATAGTAATGACCTTGAGGACTTCGGTACAGCAATGTTTAGAAGTCTGTTCTGACCAAGCCATACTTGGTTTAAAACTTCAAATTCTGTATTTAACATACAGTTGGTACATGTGAATAGATTTTTCCTTAGATTTTCATGCTGTGTTAGTGTATGGTTACTACTAATTTAATCTACTTATATAATTTTATGTATAAAGAATCACCCAGGACAGAAATTTATACAAGAATATGACATTTATACATTTAGCATATCTATATCTACATTTGTGTTTGGTATAAATAGCCAGTTCTAGATTTCAATGTAAAATATTGCCAAATATTCTAATTTCATTTCAAGCACGTGTCCACAAAATCAGAGTCTGACTGTGATTTATACATTTCAAAACTTACAATTGCCAGCACTACTTAAAAAATAGCATTGAAGCATTTTTCAGAAAAAAAAGTAAAAATGTTAAGGAAAGCTATCTTGATCCACAATATAAAGAGTAGTTGGAAATACATTATGTTGAAAACATTCTCAGAATTGAAGTATTTAGAATACTATTTCAGATCTCCAATTTGATCTTCATTTTCTTAATGTCCATGTGTATACATTACTTATAAGTATGTTATTCATGTGTAGAAGAACTCTTTTCAGCAAGCCATTCATTGATATTAATTCCACACCAAAATATCTTAAGCTAGGTAAAAAGTATACTTTGGTCATCTATAATTTGATGTTGACAGCGTTTATGTCAACTTATTTTGAACTAAGGGAAGGAAGGAAGTTGTGTAGAAATGGACATAACAAACCATGTCCCTGGGTTTCAGGGAAGTTTTCATTTTAATGAGCACATTTTTATGCTCTAAAACTACTAATAATATCTGTGAAAGACTTACGAAGTTTGATAAAAGATGTAAAGCTGGGCAAAAAGATTAAATTTTTGGATTTAGTTTAAAAATAGACAATTTCCTATTAACTAATAAGATGGGTTTCAATCCAGAGAAAAGATCACTGGGTGTGCCGCAGAAATCAAGAGAACAGATTTGCCTTCAGGAAAAGCCTCTTTGAGACTAATACAAAGAAACAGTAAATCCAAACTTAACTGAATTTGGAATCTATCTAAACTTGTAAAAACCCTTTTTTTTTTGTCCTCACAAAAAAAGAAGTATGTGAAGTTTTGGCAGTGTATAGAAGGATTCTATCATAACTAAACACTTTTAAAATATTTGTGTCATTGATTATACAGGTAGTAAGTATACATCAATTTAAATAGAGGACAAAATAATTTTTTTTTGAGACAGAGCCTCAAGCTGTCACCCTGGATAGAGTGCTGTGGCATCACAGCTCACAGAACCTCCAATTCCTGGGCTCAAGCGAGTCTTTTGCCTCCACCTCCCAAGTAGCTGGGACTACAGGCGCCCGCCACAATGCCCGGCCATTTTTTGGTTGCAGCCGTCATTGTTTGGCGGGCCCGGGCTGGATTCGAACCTGTCAGCTCAGGTATATGGGGCTGGAGCCTTAGCCCATTGAGCCATAGGCGCCGAGCCGAGGACAGAATAATTTTATCTGGTTCCTATAGTGATTCACATATACACCTACCTCCTGCCTAAGAAACAACTTTTGTTTAAGGGCATGTAACCTAAAACATTTGGAAGACATGCAAAAGAATATATTAATAATAAAATGCACAGTCTTTGGATTTTAACGACAAATTGTTTGAGGTGTCATATACAGGAAGAGCAAGTGAAAGTGAAAAAATGGAAGACGGATAAATACTTCAGTAGAATAAATATAAAAGAATTTCAACTGAATCAGACAAGGAATTTAAAAGGTTTTGTTTCAGATTTATTTGGAAAGGGGAGAGACATGAAATACTGTTTAAGGTCCTGGCTTCCATCAGTTCGACAGGGAGCACGAAGTGACAGGAAAGTAAGGGCTTCTTTTAGAAACAAAGTAAGATCAATACGAAGGCAAATGCATCTTGGGAAGAAGGGGTAACTTCATTTCATTATACTCTCAACGTTCACATCAGATGATGAATGGCTGTGGCTGGCCTGCGTGAGTTTAGAGCTCTGACGCAGGTATCTGTCATTTCCGAAGTCAATAGTGTATGTGAATTGCGGAAGAAAGTCCTGGAATGGCAGGGAGGAGAGTGTGTTCGGCAATTAGAAATGGCTTTATAATACATATACAACTGCTGTGGCAGAACTTTCTGGCCTGAGAAGGCCCTGCAACCTTCGAGCCTCAGTCCCCTGAGGCTATGTAAGTATAAAGGTACAGTAGATTACCTCGCCATGCCAACAGAGGCAGCACGGCAATTGCTGATTGACTCCAATTGCACAGCAAACATTAGCCAAAGTGCCTCTACTTATAAGAGTTGCAGGAATTGTATCCCTGGGTACTTGATTTAAGTGAATAACTATTTTGAAAAAGGCAAAATTCAAAAACTGCATTAGAAGCTAATGGGATTTTATTGGTTTCAGTATCTTTTCTTGATAGACTATCTTACATGGAATTTATAATCTCTATATTTATTTAATGATAAATAAATAAATAGTGAAAAATCATCTTTGAAAGGCACCTTCTGCCATTTTTGTTAAGTGAAATTGATGCCGGAATTTCAGGTTCTTGGTCTCGGTGATTTGAAGAATAAACCCGCGGACCACAGATCAGTGGTAAGACAGAATTTATTTACTGAAAAGAACACAAAAAACACTAAAGCTCATGATAGAGAGAGAGAACTCAAGTGAGGAGAGAAAAGCTCTCTCCGTTTCTCTCCCGGTCTTTCCCCGTCTCTCCTCTTAAGCTTTTAGTCTCGGGGTATATATAGGCGCTTGGGTTCCTTGGCCAGGAAATGAATGAACACAGACCCTTCCGCCTGGGCAAGGTGAATGAATGTATCCATGAATGAACACAGTTCCTTCCGCCTGGGCAAGGTAAATGAATGTATTAATGAATGGACAGAGTCCATTCATGGAATTGAGGCCTAGGAAATTCACATGTAATTGACCTAGGCATCGGAAATGGAGGCTCCGTCTTTAGTCATAAGTGTAAACTGAAGGAGACACCAAGGTGCAGGTGTCTCCTCGGCAGTTGTCTGGCCTTTGTGGCTATCGGAGCCTCCGGTGGGGGGTTGGAGGTCCCCCTCCTTGCCTATCATATAGCCTGCTGGTTCCTCAGCCGCGCTGCCATCACACCGACACCGCCAAGGTGGAGGCGGCAGGTCCGCCAGCTCCGCTGAGCTGGTCGGGGCGCCAAATGTCCTGCATCAAAATCATTAAAGTGTATTACTCACTGATTACTTCTATGGGAAATGATGTTGTTCGTGAGAATTG
>CAUYRH010005117.1:0-18987 GCA_963574655.1 Perodicticus potto
AATTTTTAAAAAGGAAAATACAGAAGAATTTTTAAAGCATTAAAAGCAAATGTGATAGGTGTTGGTGTCACACCTAAAAGTCACACTTTCTCAACTGTAAAACAGAGATAATTGTACATACCTTAGGATTTTGCTAGGATAATAACTATTTCATATTAGAATGTTGTCAGAATTAAATGATATAATGCACATAAAGTGCTTGAAGTATACCTCGCACTTAGAAAATGTTTGATATTGCCAGCAATTATTGCTGTTGTTGGTAGTAGTAATATTGGTATTACTGAAAAGCATGTTAAGTGCCTAACACATTTCCAGGTGCATGTGAGTTTCTAATCAATCACTATTATAATAATTAGAATTATCCCTGTTATTACTATTTGAATAAAAATGGGACATATATCAGCTGAAACACTGAAAGAATAAAAACAAATATACCACAAACCAAAAGAAAGAAAATAAAGGCAACAATAGGAAAGCACAAAACAAGATCAAAGTGACAACAAATAAGACAAAATTTCAACTTTCACATAAATATATAAGAACAGAAAGAAAGGAAAACAGGATAAGGAAAGAAAGGAAAACAGGATAAGAAAAGGTAATATTTTCTTACCTTTTCATATATTGAAAAAGGTAAGAAAATATTATAATTTGAAGATTTTATGACTGCATAGAAGAAAATTGAAAGTATTAACTGAAATATTAAACCTGATGTGAAAGTTCTAAAAGGTAATGCTTTTAAAAAGAGATGGCAAAAATCAAGATATAGGAACAATCTACAAATAGATATAAAGAAATGAGGTCTTACATGCATGGTGTATTAAAATAGAATTAGACCTACAGCAAGAATAAGAAAGAGACACAGATATAAAAATACACTTATGATACTTAGGGATAGTAGGGCACCAGAGCCATATAGCAGAGGTGGTGGGTTCAAACCCAGCCCTGGCCCCCCCCCCCAAAAAAAAGATACTTAGGGATAAATTTAATAAGAAGAGTATAGACTTTGATAAAGAAAGCCATAATCATAGCTCTTGGACATAAACTTGAATAAATGCAGACGTAAAATATATTTCTAATGGAGAAGGTAAAGTGATTCTTAAGTTTATTTTAAAAAGTCATTAAATTTAGCCTCTGAAAAAGGAAGCAGGAAAGCATTGAGAAAAAAAATTGTGTATTAAATATATGTATTACTACAATATAAAGCTGTACTGATTAGACCACTATAGATTCTACTATTGGGACAGAATAATAATAGCCAACATTTATTAGTTGCTGTCTTTGTTCCCATACACTCTTACGTGCTTTACAGGCATTTACTAACTTTATCGCATGACAATGCTGGCAGGTGAGCATTATTTTTATTTTTAGAAGAAGGAATCAGCCACACAGCTGGTTAAGTGTGGAACTACATTCAAACCCAGGGTCCCCATCCTCATATCTTGTAAAAAAAGTTTTAGAAGAATTTAATATATGAAAAAATTTAATCTATAATTTTTAATCATATACATAATTTGAAATTTCACATAATATCCCAAGACTTTGAATGAAACCCAGTGTTTCACCCTTGTACACACCTCCAATTTCCATATCCCAGAGACAGCCACTCTATTTTAGGTACTTTCATTACCATCTAACCTTATATTTCTAAATTAAAAGCTCATCTTGCTACTTTTTAATCTTTCAGTTTTACACATTATCTATCACCTTCAATTCTAAAATATGAGGATGCATGTCTTTAAGCACAAGAGTTTTCTACCCTCACCATATAGTAACTAAACAATATTTGGTTAAATGAATATTTTCTGTTTACATTATAATGTTAAGTATTATTCACAAAGCCATGTAGGCTATGATTACATTTTTCTCTTGTAACAATACCTCCACATACATATAATTGGTTATTATGTTAAGTGCATTATTAGTAATAGTATGTTAGTATATTATAGCATAACACATATAATAGTACTATATACTAATGTAGTAATATACCATATTATGATACTAGTAATAGTGTTATGTATTAGG
Source organism: Perodicticus potto (assembly GCA_963574655.1). NCBI lineage: Eukaryota > Metazoa > Chordata > Mammalia > Primates > Lorisidae > Perodicticus > Perodicticus potto. Next base: position 2,026 of record CAUYRH010005117.1, read on the forward strand.
TTATATTGGAGGAGGATGAACCCATATAAAATATCCTTATAAGAAATAGTGTCCTTATTTTTAAAAAAGTGAAACACATATGAATATGGAGGCAGAGATTAGAGTGATGCATCAGGAAGTCAAAGAACACCAAAAATTGCCATCCATTACCAGAAATTAGGAGAAAGGCATGGGATAGATTCCCCTTCAGAGTCCTTAAAAGGAACCAATCCTTCTGTCCCCTTGATTTCACATATCTAACTTCTGGAAGTTTAATGAAATTCATTTCTATCATTTTAAGCCACATAGCTGGTGGAACTCTTTTATGGCAGCCCTAGAAACTAATAATACCTAGCAAAAAGAAAGAGAAAGAGATTTATTCTGAGGAACAGGTACACAGGCTTAAAGCTGAGAGTGCAGCAGAAACAATAGAAAAAAATCCTCTGACAGAGCAGCCTCCACCTTAAATAGAACACGAGAAGAGTTTAAATGCTTGATGCTCTTAAGGTTAACAACAACAACAAAAGGTAAAGCTAGTTCCTGAGTAGATTAACACTGTTCCCTACACAAATGACCTAGCAGAAGAAGAGCATGCCTATCTCTAGACACAAATAGTATTTACCTTACACTTCACTGTTCTACACACATTAAAACAAGAAGAAATGAAACAAACAAAAAAACACTGTCAAGAGCTAACACAATCAATAGAACCAACTTGCTTCCAATGTAACTGGACATCAAAACTGTCAGAAAAGGAATTTAAAATAACTATGATCAATATTTCAAAAGTTCTCATAAAAAAATGAACAGCATGCATGAACAGGTGAGGAATTTCAGGAAAGAGGTGGAAATTATAAGGAAGGATCCAATGATAATACTAGAAGAAAACACACACAGAGTAATAAACATAAGCAATGTCTTTGATGGACTCATACAAGTGAGGAAAGAAGTGAACTTAAATGTAGATCAATAGAAATTACCCACACTGAAATACAAAAGAAAAAAAGTAAAAAGAAGTAAAAAAGAACAAGATATCAAATAACTATGGGACAATATCAAAAAGTCAAAATTTTTAATCCCAGAAGGAGAATGGGAAACAATTACTCAAGAATAATAAACAACATCAATCACAGGTCCTAGAAAACCTCAAACTGGGTTTAATCTCCCTCCTTCCCATACCCCTATAGACAAACTGCAGATTGTTTCAAACTTACGATGGTTAGATTCATGAGTTTTCAACTTTAAGATGGTGCTTTCAGCTGTGTATGTTAATGAGTTCCCATACAACCATTCTGTTTCTCACTTTTATTATTCATTAAATTACATGAGACATTCAACACTTTGTTATAAAATAGACTTGGTGTTAGATTATTTTGCTTAACAGTAGGCTAATATAAATGCGCATTTAATGTAGGCTATGCTTAACTATGATTAGGTGTAGGCTTAGCATATTAAATGCATTTTTGACTTACAATGCTTTCAATGTACAATGAGATTATCAGGCTGTAACCCCATCATAAATGAGGAGCATCTGTATATCCAAACTGCTAAAGATAAAATTTGAAGAGAAAATCATGAGAGCAGCAGTGTAAAAGGATATATTGCATATTTACACAAAGAATTATAGCAAATATTTTTGTCACAAAATTTGCAACTCAGGAGATAACAGAATAATATCTTTAAAGTGCTGCAAGAAGAAAAAAAACTTACCAACTCAGAATTCTTTACCTCATACAAATATCCTTTATAAATGAAAGAAATAGTTTTTTTCAGATGAAAAATTGAGAGAATAAATTATAAGCAGACCAGACCTACAAAAAAATGTTAAAGAAAGTTCTTCACAGAGAACTTGTACCTAATAATAATACAAGTAAAATAAAAATACAAGTAAAAAAATTAGTTGGTTCATAAATGCTTCTGAACAAAAAAAAGCTACAGAAATAGTTAAAAGTAAAAGTAAAACCAAAAGAATATATTCTTATTTTTAATCACTCTAAAGAAAATTGACTGTCTATAGAAAAAAGTAGGATGCTAGATTTTAATCTAAACATATAAATAATTACATTAAATGTAAATGGCCTACATGCAATGATTAAAAGACAAAGATTGTCAAAATGGATTTTTTAAGGAAGATGCTTTCTAAAGGGAACACATTTTAATGACATAGAAATTAAAAGGAAAATATATATCATGAAAATTTGTATTTAATAAACTCATCTGGCTATATTAATGTCAAAATACACTACATGTTGAAAAATATTACCTAGAACTTTTAAAAATTACATAAAGATAAATTCACCAAGAACACATGACAGTTGTAACTGTGTATGCACCTAAAACATAGCTTTATAATATATAAAACAAAAACTGATAGAACTTAAGGAAAAAAATAGACAAATTTATAATTCTAAGAGACTTCAATATTGTTCTATCAATAACAGCTGATAGATTAGACAGAAAAATCACCAAAGATATAGAAGATTTTAATAGCATTTATAATAGGGTAACTCTTGAACTGATAAAAGAAATTAAGAAGACCTAACTTAATAGAGAATTACACTATCATTCATCAATTGGAAGACACAATTTTGTCATCATGTCTGTTCTCCCATATTTATCTGTAAACTCAATGCAATCTCAATAAAAATACTAGTAAGATTTTGGGAGTAGAAATTAGCAAGCAAATTCTACAATTTATCTGGAAAAGCAAAGGAAATGTGATAACCAAAATAATTTGGGGGTGGGGGAAGAATGAAGTTGGAGGACTCAAACTACTTGATTTTAAGACTTATAAGGCTACGAAAGTTGAGACAGTGGGTTATTAGTGAAAAAACAAGCATAGATAAAAAGAAAAGAATGTAATAAAGTCCTGAAATAATCACACACACACAGACACAGTGAATTAATTTTCAACAAAAGTGCAATGACAAATCAGTGGAGCAAGTATCAGTCTTTCCAACAAAAGCTGCTGAAACAATTTGAAATTGTTTCCAAGTGCAAAAATAAAATATATATATCTATCTCCTCCCTTACCTCACACCATATACAAATCTAAAAACAGTCATAGACTTAAATATAAAACTACAAAGCTATAAGACTTCTAGAATAAAATATAAGAAAAAATCTTTATAATTTTTCATGAGGCAAAGATTTTTTAGATATGACACCAATGGCACAATCCAAAAGTAAAATATTGATAAATTGGACTTCATAAAAATGAAAAGCTTTTTTAGTTTCTTAAAAGGCACTGTTAGGGAATGAAAAGGCAGAGTGAGAAAAAATATTGGCAAAGTACTTATGTCCTGTATGCAGAAAATATAATAAAAAATTTTCAAAACTCAGTAAGAAAATGCAATTTTTTAAATGGGCAAAAGTTTTGAAAAGACATTCACTAAATAAAGTGTATGTATTTCAAATAAGTACTTGAAAGATAGCAAACATCAGCTATCTAACTGTGCACTAAAAAGTATATTTTATTGTGTGTAAAGTACATTTCAATGAACCTGACTTTTCCAGAAATGCTAATTGGAAGCTCTGTGTATACATGAGTAAACTGTAAGCTTGTTTGATAAAGCTTCAAACCAGCTTTTTCATAGAAGGATCCCCAAATGTTGTTATCTTATGGACTTTTTCCCATGAGCAGGCATTTCCCTAGAGAGAAACTCCACGGTTTTTTTTTTTTTTTTTTGGTGTGGTTGGAGATTGGTTTCCAGAAATGCTAGTTAACATCCGTTAGCTTCTATAATTTCCTCTCCCCATTTCTTTGTATTGTGGGTTTAGCTTTTTTATGTTTTTATTGTCATTTGATTTGGAGCTTTTAGAAGGAAGCAGACATAAATGCATGTATTCAGTTTATGTTTAAGCAGAAATTTGGAAGTTGCATTCCAGTGAGGAAAATATGGACTATTCGATAGATGGTATTGGGGCAAACTTGGATTCCTATGTACCATTTCCCAAAGTAAGTATTTAAATTTAAAAAGCTAAAAGAAAATAAATTTGTATATTAATCTGATTTTGTGACAGGGAAGGCATTGAAATATGGCGCATAGTATAAAAACCATGAAGAAAAAATTAATGGATCTGAACAGATACAAGTGTCAAATTTCTGCATGTCAAAATAAGTAAAACAAACAAAATGACATTCAAAATACCATAAATATGTTTCTAATGTTCCTGATAGAGATTCATGTCCTTAAAGCACAAAAAATTTCTGTCAATAAAAGAGAAAAAGAACCTAATTTAAAAATAGGCAAAAGACACAAAGAGTAAATATAAATGGTAAATAAAATTACTACAAATTGTTGACCTTCTCTGTAACTAATAAATTCTACTTAAATTATATTCTTCGGTCCTGTAGCCTGGCAAACTTTTTCTTTAAGGCCAACACTTAGTAAGTGACAATAACAGGAAACTGGTTATTCTCATGTAAATGTAAATTTGATTCAGCTTTCAGTAGAGCAATTTAGCAATCTATTAATGACAATTTAGCAAGATTGTATATTAAACCTTAAGTGCATAATATGCCCTATGGCCAGCAATTCAATATCTAGGAATTTCTCTTCAGGAAATTATTTAAAATATAAGCAAACATTTTTATTATGACAATATTAATCATAGTATTTTTTATAATGATAAAATTAGAAAAATGTGAACAATTGAAAGTTGATAAAACACAGTCTTTAGTCTAAGAATAATTTTTTTTTTTTTTTTTTTTGCCATAGACCATGTTGGTTATATATTGCAAGAAAAAACAATAGAATTACAAAATTTTCTGTAGAGCATGAAAACCACCATGTTAGGAATATAAGTGTCTGTTTATGCACACAAAGGGAATGGTCTGGACAGAGCTCATGCATGAATTTTACAGAGATTATCTCAGTATTAAGATTAAGGCATTTTTCTATAATTACTGTTTTTAGATTTTCTATGGTGACTATGGTTTTTTAATCAGTAAAACAAAGAATTTCTTATTTTTTTAAAAAGAACTGATCCAGAATAAAAACAGAAAGGTAAAATACTTAAGACTAAGAAATGTAATGAATATGGCAGCACCCATAGCTCAGTGGATAGGGTGCCAGCCACATACACCTAGGCTGGAGGGTTCTAACCCAGCCTGTGCAAACTTCAACAACAACAACAACAACAAAATAGCCAGGCATTGTGGCAGGTGCCTATAGTCCCAGCTATTTGGGAGGCTAAGGCAAGAGAATCACTTAAACCCAAGAGTTGGAGGTTGCTGTGAGCTGTGACGCCACAGCACTCTACCCAGGGTGACATAGTGAGACTCTGTCTCAAAAAAAAAAAAAAAAATAATGAATCTACATGAACCAACTTTAAGGGGAGGATACATACAAGATGAATTATGCTAACCATCTATTAAGGGATTAGAAATCCAAATATGTAAAGAACTCATACAACTCAATAGCAAAAAAACAAAAACATAACCCCCCCCCCAAACCCTAATAATCCAACGTAAAAATGGGCAAAAGATCTAAATAAACACTTTTCTAAAGAAGACATACAGGGGCCAACAGGTATATGAAAAAAGGCTTAACATCACTTATCACCAGAGAAATGCAAAATGAAACTATGAAGAGGTATCATCTCACCTTAGTTAGAATAGCTGCTATCAAAAAGACAGAAAATAACAGATGCTGGCGAGGATGTGGGAAAAGAGGAATGCTCTTAGACTCTTGGTGGGAAGGCAAATTAGTACAGCCACTGTGGAAAACAGTATGGAAGTTCCTCAAAAAACTAAAAATAGAACTACCATAGGATCCTGCAATCCCACTGCTAGATATGTCAAAAAAAAAAAAAAGGAGAATCAGTGTATCAAAGAGATAAAGGACATAATATATATTACCATGTTCACTGCTTCACTACTCACAATAGCCAAGATATGCAATCAGCCTAAGGGGCCATCAGTGATAAATGAAGGAAATATGGCATATGTTCTCAGAAGTGGGAGCCAAATGATGGGTGTGCACGATTCTAAAGTAGTAGTGGTATAAAGGATATTAGAAACTAAGAATGGGATGAGGGATAAAAATGTACCTGCCAGGTATATTGTACACTATTCTGGTGGCTAGTACACTGAAAGCTCTAACTTCGGAATTACACAATTCAACTAGGTGGAATTAACCTATTGAAATTTTCTTAAAAAAGGAATTAAAAAAAAGAAAATGTGGTAGACAAACACAATGCACTATGATTTAGCAATAAAAAAAAGAATGATATCTTGTCATTTGCAGCAACATGCATGGGACTGGGGGTCATCACATTAAGTGAAATAAACCAGACACAGGAAGACGAACATCCCATGTTCTCACTCCTATGTGGGAGCTAAAAATGTTGATCTTGTGGAGACTGAGTATGAATTGGTGGTTACCAGAGGCCAGGAAGGAGAAGGAGAAGGAGAGAATGAAGAGGGTTTAATTAAAGGGTACCAATTATCCATTTGATAGTAGAAATAAGACCTAGTGTTTGCTAGCACAATAAGGTGAGTAGAGTTAATAATTTATTGTATGTTTCAAAATCCATTGATTTAGGCAATGGATATCCTAAATACCTTGATTTGATCATTATATACTGTACTAATGTATCAAAATATAACATGCATCACATAAATACATATAACTATTAAATACCAATTTTAAAAAAAACAAGAAAACAAAACTTTTATATAGGAATTCTATAAGGAAATATCATGTAACTTGATGTGAAGTCACACAATTTTAATGATGATTCATCACAACATAATCTTTTGCTCGTTCACAACAAAATAGTTCCCATTGTCTGTTTTTAAATGAAAATCCCTGGGATTAGTGAAAATAGAAGGAAATGGAATTGACACACTATTAGTGAAATAGTATATTTATGCAGCATTTTTGTTTTTAGTAAGCCTGGGCCAGGTTCGAACCCGCCAGCCCCAGAGCATGTGGCCGGCACCCTGCCCACTGAGCTACGGGTGCCCAACCTATACAGCATTTTTGGAGGATAATTTTACAATACTTAATAAAGCCTTAAACTTTGAATCAATAATTCTACTAGGAATTTGCCTTAAGGAAATAATTGAAGATATGCACAAATATTGAGTTATTAAATCAATAATTTTATAATAAATGAAGCAATTCATCTATGCTGAATTCATGAAGTTCACTGATTACATAAATTTTGTTATGATCATACAGTATAATGGAGTCAGAAATTTGAAAGAGTTTTGTGAAAGATATGTAATCAATCAGAGTTTAGTCAGGAACATAGAAGCCGAGCAAGGTATCTCAAAAAGATATATTTTAGGGACTCAGTTACATAAGTAACAAAAAATAAAAGGAAATTCTGAGGCCAGGTATGGTGGCTCACATCCAGCACTTTGGGAGGCAGGAGGATTGCTGGAGGCCAGGAATTAAAGCAAGTCTGGGCAATATAGCAAAACCCCACTTCTACAAAAATATATTTAAAAAATTATCCAGCTGTGGTGGTGCATGCTTGTAACCCTAGCTACTCAGGAAGGAGGCCAAGACAGGAGGATCGCTGAAGCCCAAAAGTTCCAGGTTGCAGTGAGCTGTGATCATGCCACTGCATTCCAGAGTAGAGGACAGAGAGGACCCTGTCTCAGGCACATTCACACACACAAAAGCAGAAAGCAATGCTGAGATCACTTAGAGCTCAGTCTTTCCTTAAAGGTGGCATTAGGCTAAAAACAATGATGGCTAGGTAACAATACTAACAATTAGATTTATTATTCATCTCAGTAATCTCTGCCGGGCAAAAGTCCTTGGCATAAGGTACAACAAAGTAAACCATAAAAATTCAGGACGCAGTCTGGCACCATTTGAAATTCATGAATAGGAGAAAAGGCAAAGGTGTTTTCTAAAAGGCCCCAGAACTGAAGGTAGACAGTTTCAGGCTGAGAGGAACTGGGCAATGCTGCAGGGAACACTTACTACTTCATTACCGAAGTTAGCTGTGTAGCAGCTTATCATCTGTGTATGAGATGTGATTTTTTGAGCTCTGCAGTTAATATATGTGGACATTTTTGTTGTTGCCATGTTTACAAACCCCACCCCCATTCCCACCTTTACAGAAGTGACGTTGTGACTTGCAGTAAAGCTGTATGCCAATGATATAGTCTAGAACAGCCCATCCCTGAATTCTATGAGCACCTCTGGGCCTGCCTGGGAACTGGTAGATAGCCAAGCCAGGTTCACCTGCTGATGTGTATGTTGAACAAAAGCAAATTTTTATTAGCACCATCTTGAGACTTTGCAGGTAGAACATTAGAATTTTAAGAAACAAATGGAAGATGATTAAGTGTTGGTATTTTGCATCAAGAACTGTGTAGATACGTACATACTGGTAAGGAAATACCAGAATTTATGGAAGATGTTTCTGATAAGGTATAAATACCCACTGATTTGGAAGAACATGCATCATTTCGATTCGTGCTGTGCTAAAGGCTCTTGATTGATGGTTCGCATTGCTATATATATATGTATATATGCCTCACAGTGGAACAATGGGACACAGGAGGGACTGTAAATGCAATGGGCATGTCCTGACTGTTCCTTCCTAAATTACTAGTTTTGGTTACTCTGCTCCAGTGAATGAATCCATATTCAATTCTAGTTGTCTAACCTCACACTTTTTCTACCACAAGTGAAGGTCAGATGTTGGAACCTCATGAAGGGGTATAACATGAAAGAACAAGGGAGATCAAAGAAATTTCTCCCTTTGGAACAATGAAGTATGCAGCCATATTTGCTGACACCTTGAAATTCAGAAGATAATTATTTAGACCAACATAGGGGTGGTAAGGATTGCCCCAGCAATGGCAGCTCCATAAAGAGATGTGAAGGAGTTAATGAATTAAGGCCAAGACAACTTCCTTCAAGGACAGTGTGGAAATATACCTCAAGATGAAAATCAACAGGTTTGAGCTTAAAATAAATTAAATTGGTGAATGTGACCCTTCAACAGGAAAGTCTTTCTTAAACAAATAAGCTAAACTAGCAGGGGGACAGGTTTAGCCACTTTGGGGCTCTCAGTTTCTCCAGCAAGGAGAAAATGGAGTGGGAAGTATCTCCCAGAAGAAAATAAAAATTAGCCAAGTCAACGTACTCTACATTTTGCTTTTCTCTTCAAATTGTGTCCAATGTCTGTGAGAGTAAGAAACCAATTCTGGATTCTTATAAATCTCACTAGGAAGGAAGAAAAAAAAGAAGGAAAAAGGGAAAGAAGAAAGGAGTTAATTGATTTACTATGTGCTAGAAGCTGATACCAGTTAGACTGATGTAGGTTAACTCACATTTAAATTTCATAAAATCCTTAAATTTAGCTGTTTTTCCATTTTTAAGATGAAAAGTGACATAAATTGTTATGCGTAAAGCCAAATGGCTATTAAGCGGCAGAACTGAGATTTAACCTGGATCTATGTGACTTCAAAACCTGTGTTTATTCCACTTCATTATAATTAGAGTTAGATAAGTAAATCTATGTCTGTAGACTAGCATAGGCATTTGACCTAAGCCTTGAAGGGGTTTGGATAGGATTATACTACACCAAGTAAGGAATTCATCAAAAGCGGTGCGTCAAGAAAACTTCACAGCCTTAACTAGTTTTAATAGAAATGAAGCAAGCCTCGAAATTAATGATGTAAGTGTCCACCCTCAGAAGTGTCCACATGAAAAACAGAATTCAAAGAAAGCAGATAGTGATAATTAAAGAGGAGTAGAAATTAATGAACTAGACATCCACAACAACAAAAAAACAATCAGGAAAGACAAAAGTTGATCCTTTGAAACTAAAAACAAGATAAATTTTTAATAAAGCTTTTCAAGAAAGTAAGAGAAAGAATACAAGTAAACAAAATTATCAATTGCAAGCGTACATAACCACAGATATACTAAGGATGCTTTCACAACTATGTGCCAACATTTTAAAACTTACATAAAATGGTCAAACTCATAGAAAAATAGAACTTAGAATTGAGTCAAGAAAAAAATGAAAAGTTTAAAAATTCTATGTTTACTGAAGAACTTTAGATTAAAAATTACCTATAATAAAAAAGGATACTTTTATAGATAAGGGCTACAAAATTTTCACGTAACAGATAACCCCCAATGTACACAAATTTGTTCTGACAATAACAGGATAATGAAATATTTCTCATATTTTACTATGAAGATGGCACAATTTTCATTCCAAACTCAGTATATTCTGAGTAAGAACTATGAAAGTAGTCTATTTCGCTTGTGAATACAAACGCAAAAAAAATCCTAAGCCAGATATTTTCACACTGAATTCATTATATAAAAAAGATTACATAACCAAATAGGGTTTATCACACCAAAGCAGTTGGTTTTAATAAAAAAAAGTCCTAAAACATAATTTGCCACCTTAGCAGGTTTAAAAAATCATCATTATATGATAGATGCTGAAAAAGTATTTGAGGAAATTCAATACCAATAAACAATAAAGTCTTAGTAAATAAATTAGAATACAAAGAAACTTCCTTAAGCTGATAGACATCTATTTTTTTTTAAATTCTGTAGAACAAACATTGCCCTAAATTTTAAAGTGTTAGAATTATTTTCTTTAGAATCAGAAGTAATTTTATCATACTTCCATTCTGTATTAAATAGGCCATCTTAGCCAATGTAATAAGTTATGAAAAAGAAATCAGAATCACGAACATTGGAAAATAGGGAGAAAGTTGTCATTGCTTACAAATTATGTGATAATTTATAAAGAAAACAAAATAATTTATAAAAAGTTATGTAAAATAACTAAGGCTTAAAAATTGGCTGGTAAATATATATTTGTATTTTTATTTGTGTTTATACGTATCTATATATACATGGCATATTCAAAGGTCAGTCGTATTTCTAGAAAAAAAGCAAACAACTAGAAAATATAATTAAAGAGAAGGCAGCATTTACAACAGCCTCAAATAATATCGAGAATGAAGGACTAAGTTGGGCATAGTGGTGCATATCAACAGTTCCAGCTACTTGGGGAAGCTGGAGCAAGAAGATCACTTAAGCCTAGGAGTTCAAGTTTTTAAAACACCTGCAAGATGAGAGAGGTTACAGAAAGTATCAACAAGGAGATAGAACATGGACAGGGAGATTTACTATAGAAATGATTGTTCCTAAATTGAACTATAGATTCAATACAGTTTCAATTAAAATGACAACAGGCTTGAGGTGAGGTTTCTTTGGTAGAAACTGGTAATATTATAAAATATATATCAAAAAGTAGAACTACAAGAAGTGAGCACATGATTTAAATATAAGGACTTATTATGAAACTATAATAATTTTAAAAGTATGATATTAACGCAAGGATAGACAAAAATAGAAATAGACATAGACCAAGATGGAATGACTGATCCGTGAAAAAAAGTAAATCTTATTCAACATTTGAGGCTGGGAGAGGGAAGGGTTATCTATGTGGAAAAAGACACAAATGAAACTCCTTCCTTCCTCATGGCAAATATCAACTCCAAATGAATCAAGAGCTTGAGTGTAAAACATCTTGGGGGCAGGACACAATTATAAGAGGGACTGTACCTAACAAATGCAATCAGTGTAACCTGGTTCTTTGTACCCTGAATGAATCCCCAACAATAAAAATTAAAAATAAGAAATAAAATTAAAACTTTAAAATTTCAAATTAAAAATAAATAAAATAAAAATCTTTTTAAAAGTATAACAGCACTTTAAAGCTCAGCAAAAAAAAAAAAATCTCAAAGGAAAAAACATTTTTAGACAAGATATCCAGAAAGAGGACGGCGCCTGTGGCTCATCGAGTAGGGCGCTGGCCCCATATACTGAAGGTGGCGGGTTCAAACCCGGCCTCCGCCAAACTGCAAAACAGAAAAATAGCCTGGTGTTGTGGTGGGCGCCTGTAGTCCCAGCTACTCGGGAGGCTGAGGCGAGAGAATCACCTAAGCCCAGGAGTTGGAGGTTGCTGTGAGCTATGATGACACAGCACTCTACTGTGGGTGATAAAGTGAGACTCTGTCTCTACAATAAAAAAAAAAAAAAAAGATATCCAAAAAGAATAAAAAGACTGATAAATTTGACTATATTAAAATAAAGAATTTTTTTTTTTTGAGACATAGTCTCACTCTTGCCCTGGGAAGAGTGCCGTGGCATCATAGCTCACAGCAACCTCAAACTCTTGGGCTCAAGCAATCCTCTTGCCTCAGCCTCCAGAATAGCAGAGACTACAGGTGCCTGCCCCAACACCCAACCTGTTTTCCCTATTTTTAGTAAAGACGGGGTCTCCTTCTAGCTTTCATATTCCTGAGCTCAAGCAATCTGTCCTCCTCAGCCTCCCAGAGTGCTGGGATGATAGACATGAGCCATCACGCCCAGCCTGAAATCAGGAACTCTTGTTAAATTAATAACTCCTGATCATACAAAATCTCATAAAGAAAATAAAATGAGAAGTTGAAAACTGGAAGAAGATATTTGCAGTACACACAACTAACACTGAATTAGCACCCAGACCATATAAAGATCACCTATATGTTGATTAAAAAAAGAACAATTCAATATAAAAATGAGTAAATCATATGAACAGGCATTTTGGAATAGAACCAATAAACCCTGGAAGATATGTCCGATATCACTCATCATCTAGTAAATGCAAATCAAAGCCTCCAAGAGATACTACTTTACATTTATTTAACTACCTAAAAATGACAGACCAGGCTGGAAAGGGTCCATGGTATCTCCTCGCATTGCTTCTGGGAGAAAACTGGAAAAACCACTTTGGAAAACAGTTTGTCATTATCTCCAAAAGTTAAACATTTATATATCTTAAATCCAATAACTCTACTTTTTGGTATACATCCAAGAGAAACTCTTGCACATTTAGAACAGGAAATCTGTATGAGAATGTTCATGGGAACACAGTTCACAGCAACAAAAACCTAAAGGAATCCAAAAATCCATCAACAGGAGGGTAGATGAATAAGCCGTGGCATGTTCATACAACGAACAGCATATTAAATGTTTGAAAAAACAAACAACTGCAACATGCAACAATATTACGCTGTCAAAAGTCCTCCCAAATCACATTTAACATATTGTTTTCATAATGTCCAAAACAAAAATTCTATGTATGAGTATGTTCATACATACCTATGTATATAGACACACAAATTGTTATGGAAATACATGACAAGAAAAGCAAGGGCATGAACTTAAGAACCAGGGTGACGATAATTTTAGGTGGGGGACGAGCACCATCCGTGACTACATGTACATCATTTTTAACTTTAATTCTGAGTCGTGGTTTCTTGAATGTTTATGATGGATTGGAAACTAATGAATGAACGAATAACGGGCCTTGCATGGATCAGTGATAAGAATGCGCCATGAACTAAGATTAGGATTAATCCATTTGGTCATAATTAGGGAAGAACCAGGAGCACTTCAGAGTTCCCTGAAGCAGATCCAGCCATGGAACTCTCTGACATAACAGAAACGTTTTCCGTCTGTACCACCCTATGAAGTAGCTGAAAACGCAACATGTGGCTAGTGTGTGAGATTGCAAACTAGTACTGCCTTTTTGGAAAGAAATGTGGAGAATCCTCCTAGAAATAAAAGTAGACTTCCCATTTGATCCCACCCTCCCCTTACTAGGTATCTAACCAGAAGAAAGAAATATCATTTTACCATAAAGATGTTTGCACTTGAACGTCTCTAGCAGCTCAGTTCACAATCATAAGGATGTGGAAACAACCCACGTGCCCATCAACCCATGACTGGATTAATAAACTGTGGTATACATACACCATGAAATACTGTTCAGCCATAAAAAAGATGGAGACTTTGCCTCTTTTGTATTTACCTGGATGGATGCGGAGAACATTCTCCTAAATAAAGTATCTCAAGAATGAAAAAGCAAGCATCCCATGTCCTCAGTAATAATCTGAAATATCAACAACTACAGGCCCACACAGGAGAAAAACACAACTACATTCAAGTAGGGCAATTAAAAAAAAAAAAGAAAGAAATTCTATAGCTAAAAAAAGTAAATAAATAAACTAAATTCAAATAGAGAATAAGGGGGTTCACTAAGTTGCCATCTTTCTGGTACATTGTAGGGTATATGGCACCGTTCCTGGGTGAAAGACTCAGCTACACCTTGGACTTTGGATTTTACCTTACAACCCAAATTATGTAACCTAAACATACGTACCCTCCTGTTAACCCAAAATTAAAAAAAAAAAAAAAATGTGCTGGTGCAATTGCAGAACTAAATTTTTAGTTATACTTAATTTGAATAATTTAGATTTAAATGGAAATAGCCACATGGCACAAACAACTTTCAGTACTGGGAGCAAATAAATCATGTTCAGAGATTAGTAAGTAAGCCATTCATCTGGTTTAAGCAAATAGTCCCTAATGGGCGGTAGCCTACAATTAGGTTGACTGAAGACATAAGTTAACTACCTTGTGTAAAACCCAGTTCACCATCTACAAAGAGTAGGACGTGTATTTTTCTTTCCGCTTCTTATCATTCTACGCTGTGGGATATGAGAAGCCTCTTCATACCATGAAACCAGACCACAAACCATTAACTTACAATATTCGTTCATTTGTTCATTCATTCATTGTTTCTCCTTTCTCCCTCTCCCAAGGCCCCTGTTTCTGTAAACAAGCAAGAGTCTTGAAGACACAAGCCCGTTATTATTGAAGTCTAAAGACCGCATGTTTAGATGTATTTACCTCCTTCTTGCTAATGGCATCATTCAATCACAGTTTAGTAGCTTCCAAGTGAGAAGATTAGAAGTGTCAGGGGAATTGCTCACTCAAACCAGGAAACGTGGGGTTTTTAGTTCAAACAGTATTTAAAGGAAGCTAGTAAGCAACAGCTGAGAAGATGAAAGATCAGATCAACGCCTCCCTTTGAAGTAAAGACTACTCAGACTGAGCGTATAACAATGTTCATTACTGCCAGAACTCCAAGAGGCGGCTCCTGACGCAGGCTTTAGAATGTATCATAAAATCTATAAAAATATCAACAAGATGCTTTCAAGTGACACAAAACAGCTAGAGTGCCCTATTTGCAGGGACACTGCTGTTTAAAGCCAATTTGCTGGATTGCCTTCCATCTGGGACCAAGGCAAGTGCCTTCCAATCCTCTCTCTCCCCACCTCCCCTTTCTCTTGTTCCCTTCCCCCCTTCACCAGCCCCAACTAGAAACTAAGATTTTTAATGTTTCATTTCTGCTTCCTTTGAGGGCCAGAAGGAGAAAATGAAGCTTTTCTTGGCTTGCTTCTCAACGTTCCTAAGAGATTCAGAGACAAAAAGATTGCTTTGGGAAAATAATAATGCCAAATGAGCATTAAAATAATAAATGGGTTTTCTGGAAATTAGGTTCTCAGAGGTCATGCAATTAAAAGTTAGGAGGAAAACACACCTCAGGCTTGATTGGAGCAGACACTAGGAGCCAGGGCAAATACTTCCACCATGCTTAAAGTTCCATTCAAGGTATTCAGCGTGGGAGCTGGTTGATTAATCTATTTGCATACTTCTAGGACTTGAGTACAAGCCGGAGAGTAGTATAATTTCATAAGCACTGATTATTAGTAATAATGTGGAGCATGATTAGGATCTTGAATATCTGGGGGTCACAGCAGGGCACAAGACAAACATGAGTCAGCAGCGCAACATTATTTGAAAAGTAACAAAGGCTCTGAAGGACTGCAGAGATGCTCCGATGCCTTTCATTAGACTGAATGTTGATCTATTAGACTTCAGAGCCACACAGTCAAAAATCAAGGAACTTATTTCCTATATGCTGTCCTCACATGGGTTTATGTCAATTCAGGAACTCTTGGTCACTTGGGTTTCAGGAAATGTGCTTTCCTTGTGACTCGGTTTATGAGTGGGTCTCTCAGTCAGCAGGATGTATTGTGATTCTTCACCTTGGCCCAGCAATAGACTGGGTTCAAACCCAGCCCGGGCCAGCTGAACAATAACAACTGCAACAACATCAACAACAAAATAGCCGGGCCTTGTGGCAGGTGCCTGTAGTCCTAGCCACTTGGGAGGCTGAGGCAAAAGAATTGGTTCAGCCCAAGAGTTTGAGGTTGCTGTGAGCTGTGATGCCACAGCACTCTACCAAGGGCAACATAGTGAGATTCGGTGTCAAAAAAAAAAGAAAAGAAAGCACAGAAACAGGTCTTTCCTCATCTCTAATTTTCATAAATGCAAGATTAGAATACACAGATGCCAATACTGCTCTCACACACTGGTCACTGTCAGCCACATGATTTCTTCACAATATCTGTTAGGTGTGTCCCTGTCCATTCCCACAGCCACTGCTGTGGTAGTCTAAGCCTTTCTTCCTCACTGCTTGGTTCCAACCTAGCCTTACGCTCAATTTTCTCCCCTGATGTATGTTCGCAAATGCTTGAAAACAAAGTTATAAAAATCAAACGTTAGCAGTGCATATTCCTGAGGAGTAGGATTAGAGACTATTTTTAATTTTTTTGCTTATCTGTTTTCCATATTTGTAGGAGTTTAAAAAAAAAAAGGAGTCTCACTTTATTGCCCTCTGTAGAGTGCTGTGGCATCACAGCTCACAGCACCCTCCAACTCCTGGGCTTAGGCAATTTTCTTGCCTCAGCCTCCTGAGCAGCTGGGACCACAGGTGGCACAATGCCAGGCTATTTTGTTGTTGCAGTTTGGCTGGGGTTGGGTTCCAACCCGCCACCTTCGGTATATGGGGCCGGCACCCTACTCACTGAGCCACAGGCACCACCCTTTGTAGGAGTGTTTTTTTTATTAAATCATAGCTGTGTACATTAATGCAATCATGGGGTACAATGTGCTGGTTTCATATACAATCTGAAATATTTTCATCAAACTGGTTAAAATAGCCTTCATGGCATTTTCTTAGTTATTGTGTTAAGACCTTTATAGTCTACATTTAGTAAGTTTCACCTGTACCCTTCTA
>CAUYRH010005118.1:0-16722 GCA_963574655.1 Perodicticus potto
AGTATCTCAAGAATGGAAGAAAAAGTATCCAATGTACTCAGCCCTAATATAGAGCTAATTTATAGCTTTCATATGAAGGCTAAAACCCAATTATAGCACAAGAATACAGGGAAAAGGGAAAGGGAGGGGAGGGGAGCGGGGAGGATGGGTGGAGGGAGGGCAATTAGTGGGATCACACCTACGGTGCATCTTAGTAGGGTACTGGTGAAACTTATCAAATGTAGAGTATCAATGTCTTTATATAGTGATTAAGAAAATGCTATAAGGGCTATCTCTCACAGTATGATCAAAATGTTTCTGATTGTATACGAAGCACATTCTGCCCTATGATTGCACCAATGTACACAATTATGATTTAATAAAATTATTTAAAAAAAAAATTCTTCCTTAGTATCTCCCAAACCTGCCGTCCAAGTTCCATCTGCATTGCCATTGTGTGCGTTCAGCCCTCATCAGTTCTTAGCTGAATTGCTCACGGCACCCTTTCCTCTTCTTTGGTCCTTTACACTTTTGCCAGACTGAACATTCCAGTGTACAAATTGGATCACATCGTTCACAGCTTAACATCTTTCATGGCTACCCTGTAACTTCAGAAGAAAAACAATGCAGTCTCACACAAGATATCTTTCAGAAATGGAATCATCTTTCTGTGCAACCTCATTACTCTACACTCATATGCATCTTTTTCTCACGACCCTGTGAGAGTCATGTATTTAGAATAAATAAACATTTTTTTTTCATCTGGCTGGAATCTTTATTATTTCAAAAATAAGCATCCTATGTATTTTGAGGTGATAAGTTATTTCTGGATTATTGTAATAAATATGTTAAAAACTGCAATCATCTTAATAATACAGACTTCTATTCATTTAAGACTTCCAAAAATAACTTCTCTTTATCAACCTATAAAGTTAAGTTAAGTTCTATGCAGGACAGAAAAAGAGTTCTGCCAGGGGAAACTAATGAAGCATTTTGCCCATTGCACTTTGATATATTTCATAAACACAACCAGGTTTGTTTTGCTTTTTAGTGCTTAGACTGAGAGGGAATGCAAGAAACCAATAGTCTTAGGAGAAAAACTGCTTTCACATTCTCAAGTGTAGGTCAAGCACGGTGGCTCATGCCTGTAATCTTAGCACTCAGAGGGGCTGAGGCAGAAGGACCCCTTGCTCTCAGGAGTTTGAGACCAGCCTGAGCCAAGAGTGAGACCCCACCTCTACTAAAAAAAATACCAAAACAAAATAACCCCTCCCCAAAAAAACATATTTTCAAGTGTAATCCACAAATAGGCTTTTCTATAAAGGAGTCAACAAAGCTTGAAGAGATGAGAAAAGCAAACATGTATACAATTAGATATTTCAATAAATATGCAAAAGACCTCAGTAGTCATTAACCTCCCTTATGTTTGAAAAGCAAATAAATTTCATGCTCTGAGTATTTTATCTTGAGAATAGTTTTAAGGATATTTCATTTTAGAAGACTGAAAAGTAAAACTCATACATATGTAATTCCACCAGGGATTCTTCATGATTAACACATTGGACTGTCCTAACGATGAGAAGTCAACATGACCATAGCTACAGCACGAGGAGCAAGCAGAAGGCTTCCTCAATCTGGGACTTTGCTTCATGCTCAACACTTTTGCTAAGTTTAGCAGATAGATTAAAAAAAAACAACAACAATCACTTGTTCTCAAATACCCAGATTTCTCTTACTGGCTCATTACCAATCACCCAAGTGCTAAGTCCTTGATATTCAACAAATAGGCTGCAGGTGACCTTTTACTTCCCTGTGGTCTCTTTATCAAACCTCTACATCAGTTATGACATCCTTTACAATATTCTGCATCCAATAAAATATGCAGGCAAACCCAGGTTTGCTAACTTTTACTTAACCTAGTAAGTTTAAAAATTGATGAAATACTTATATTCTCATAGCACAAACCTTAGTTTTTACATTCATGAAACATTTTCAAATTACTCAGACATGAGAAACATGTGTGATTTTTTTGGATGCAAACTACTGAATTCATTCTCCAGAAGACAAAGCAGACCTGCAGCATTACATTACTGGAACATTTTAAAACACGTTGATATGTTCTGTTCTTCTAAACTTCAACAAAAACTGCTTGTACAAACCATTTAATGACTATCTGTCTATCAAAGAAGCAAGATTCAACAATAGATTTATGAATATATTATAATATATATGTACATATATATATATCAATGTTATTCTATCATTAAAAGTTATTTCAAAATGTTTATTTATTCCAAATACTTTTCTTGAGTGTTAGCAAAGTACAGAGTACTTGGCTATAGTTCTTGATCTAAGGCAAACAAAGCAGATATTGCTTATTTACAAGGGAAGTAAAACATATTTTTGAGTGAAAATATTGGTTAAAAACCAGTGTGTATAGACTCACCCTCCATCCATTTATATCCTGATACAGGTAAGTGTTTTTATACTTTTTATATGTACACATGAATAATAAAAAAATCTGAAGAGGAATATACTAACTTGCTAACTAGAACTTTCTCAGGAGGATTTTTATAACACATCTATAATTTGTACTTTTCTACAGTAAACATGATTTAGTTTTTATGAAGACATAGTCAACTTTAAAAAAATTTACTATGTAAGAAATAGGCCAGAGTTAAATTGGATTAACCAAAAGGCAGAATCATGTGAAATAAAAGTGAATAATAGATTTACAGGTTAATAACATGCAATTAATGAACATAAGCAATCTAAGCTCTGCTATAGTACAGCCCCACCATACTAGGCTATACGTGACAACCAACTCTTAGTAGCAGCAGCAGTAACCTGAGAGGCCTTGGCTCAGTGTCTGCCACTATCCTGATGGATCGGTAAGAACAGATACCAAACCCTTTAATCCTCACACAACCTCCTGGGTAGGTGCTATAGCTGCCTCGTTTTACAGATCAAAACACTGGCCACAGAGTTTAAATAATTCACCTGTGCTTCCCATTCTGGTGAATTAGATAAAGGCAACATTTGAACCCAAACAGCCTGTTTCCAAAGACTGTGCATCTGTTTCTCTGTAAACACATATTCAGTCAAATTAGTAGAAAATAAAATCCCGTACCTAAAAATTATACAAGAATGGAGCGTTGGTAACTATCAAGAATTTAAAAAACTGCTACATGAGTATTTAGGAAGTAAATCTAGGAAATTAAAATTAGGCTTAACAAGTTGAAAGCAACTTTTAGAATTTATGAAAGTATATGACCTAAGGGCACATAAAATATAATATTGATTTAAAATAAAAAAAAATCTGTCAAACTCAATGCAGAGATCTCTTCCTTAGAAATATTTGCAGGCTACCAACCTATACTCTCGTGTATTTCCAGGATCAGAGTCAGCCCGATTTCACACACTCTTCCAGTTCCAGTGGGGGAGTTCTCACCTTTTTTATTTTCGTAAGAAGAGCAAAACTCTTCTTCTGTGTAATTTCCAGGCATTAAACTAAAAAGTATCCTAAATGGAAGAAAATGGTATACTCTAGTAAGTGGTATACAATGGTATACTCTACAATGGTATACTCTAGTAAATACTTGAGCATAACTGTCTTGGGCATTTCCCTTTAGTTTTTTCTTCACACTATAGTTTTTTCTTCAAGCGTTCATAAATGTACCATTTGTTTAGGGAATATATTCTATGTTCTAAGCACTAAAGAAACAAAGACACATAAAAAAGTTATGTTTACTCAATAACTTGCTTTCTAGAATAGAAAAACATTGTACTGAAGGGTGCTTTAGAGACATTCTTCAGTGCTAACCCAAAATCATATTTTTAAATTCCTCTCTAAAATCAGAATCTGTTCTCTCTAAGGCATCCTTCTAATCTGCTACCCTAATTAGTTACACTATCAAGAAAAAAGCAATGATGCTAAATTTAATACATCGCCTTGCACACAGGTGATGTTTGTGCTGGAAATACTTTAAAGTTTTTCTGGATCAAGTTTGCAGGAAGTAAACTCTAGAGGTTGCTTCAACTAATTTCTATTACCTTGGCATTTCTAGTTGGTTCAGTCAGCGGGAGTCACCAGGAGGAGACAAGAGGACAGAAGGAGACATGGAGGCCAGGGTGTTTTATTCCCTGTGTTCTGTCTGCTGGCCCACGGTTTGGCAGCGACTTTCTCCCTTCCCTAAAGGCTCAGGCCGTCCTGGGACCCTGTGCCCATGGCTCAACTCCCCCTGGATTCTAACATGTAGCTCTTACCTCTCCTGTCCTCTCAAGGCTAACGAGGGCTTCCTGCTATTGCTACACAAGGTGTCTCACCATTCCTGTTTGCTTCCCCGATCCCTGCCCACACTTTGCAAATAGTCCCCTTAGTAAAGTCTTTTCAATTGCCCATTGGAACATGCTGTTTCTCATCCTTGCCTGGACTCTGACAGACCCTCAGAAAAGATTTGTTGAAAAAATGTAAACCATGTTTTTCTTAAGAGCTCACGCTTTCTCATCATAGCCAAGCGTCTCAGTTGGTCCTGGAATGAAGCAGGGCAGATCAGGAACGCTAGGGAAAGGAGGGCAGATTAGTTTCTGAGCCATTGCATTTATTTTACTTGTCTTCCACTAAGTAAGCTGTGGAAGACAGGTAATCTGCTCCTGCTCAATTCTCTCGTGGCACAAAATGCAGCCTTAGGAATGCAATTTCAAAGTGTTAAACACATTGTCTCTTCTGGAATTCTAGATCCATTCATTTCAAATAGCTTTAGAAATATTAGAGTGTGCTCTACTGAGGTAACACATTAAATAAAATAAAATTTCTTCAAACCTGTGGGTGAGTAATAGAACATCTCAGCCCACCTTGCCAGGGTCTAAGGTCAGATATTGGCTTCCTGACATGTAGCTTTCACATCAAGAGAACGTCCATGAAAGTCCCTGGTTTGTTCAAATTTTCCTTCCATAGCAACTAATCTCAGATACAGAGATTTTTGAGGAAAGAATATTTTTTCTCAGTTTGGTAAAATAATAAAAAGAAACCATAGGCCCTTCAGTATATTTCCTTTGGGAAATGTGGAACAAGGCAGCATTCTCAGCGCAAAACCATACTTTGCAGATAAAAAATATTTTCTTTTTCTCAGGAAAGGAGAGTTTCTTGTCATTTGCATTTGATTTATCTTCTACATTGACCTATAAAGTTTAATTTAAGTTTCTAGGGAGGAAACTTCATACAGCCTAAAATATAGTAATGTCATTCTATTGTGGATATCCACATTGACTTCCCTTTTCCAAGCTATCGTATGCTTCCCTTTTCCACCTTCAACAAAAAAGAAATTCAGTTGACCAAGGCTGTTTTGTTTTCTATTTTTTTCCAAAAATATCCCAATAGGAATAAATAGTCTTTTATTGTCACTCTCCTAATAATCATAAAATATAACAGGTTATTTTGTGCATGGCCTAGGAAACCCAATTTTTTAACAGAAACTTTTGACAAATGGATTAGAGAAATA
Organism: Perodicticus potto; assembly: GCA_963574655.1. Taxonomy (NCBI): domain Eukaryota; kingdom Metazoa; phylum Chordata; class Mammalia; order Primates; family Lorisidae; genus Perodicticus; species Perodicticus potto. The sequence continues at coordinate 5,481 of CAUYRH010005118.1, forward strand.
GTTTTATCCAGTAAAAAGCATTGTTATCTAGCATTCACTGCGATGGCCCCGTGGAGTAAGCTTTCATCAGAGACAGTCTTAGCTGGGACCAAAAATAGAGCATTTTCCATTGGAGGCCCTCAAATTGGATTTAACACCTCAGAAATAGATATAGACGGCTGCATTTGCCAGCACAATGGTATTCTAAATAATTTCTGAGGAAGCTTTCAGACCTAGTCCTCCATTATATAAGTTTTATTTAGACCTTGGGGAACATCTGAAAGAGCAGCCAGGCCTGAAAACAGGGAAACAGTGGGCTCTCACATCAGTTAGTCTGCCTTCTATCCAGGGATCGGGTGAAATGACAAAGAGACTTAACACAAAAAAAGCAAAAATATAAGTGGTTTAACCAATGAGAGTTTTTCTTCTGAAACTCCAGAAATGGATGTATTTCATTTTTCTTAAGTGTTAGTTTCAGAAATGCCTTAAATCTGTGTTTCTAATGAGAAAAAAAGGAATAGCATTTGTCATCACCTCCTCGCCAGAATTAATGGTTCTAGGTTGTTTCTTGACAGTGGATTAAAATGGTATGGGGAGCATGCAGGGGAAAGGATGAGGAGCTAAGAAGAAAAATCAGTCACAATCAGTTTGCATTTGTGTTTAAATTACCATTCAAGTTTATATGTGTGTAAATATAAATGCAAATATACCTATTATACTCTCCTCCACAGCTTCTGCTTCAGATGGTTGCCATGTAAACTGTGAGATTTACAAGACTGAAACTCTTGAGATCCACGATGCTTATTGGGTTAAGGCCGTGCTGAATTCATTCAAAATGCAGCTGTCAACTGTCTTTGGAGTCACGGTCCTTGGAGTCACTGTCCTTGAAGTCACTGGTTACAGAAGCCTGCAAAGGCAAGTCCTGAAAAGTGAATGGATAATTTCCCAGTGATTATTGTGTAATGGTTAATAACCCTCTTTTTCTGTAGTTGAATGAATCACAATAAGTCAAGGATAGAATATGAGTTTTGCACAGTTATTGAAATGTGTATGTGTGCCCATATCTCTATATATGAAAATACAAAAAAAATGTTCAAAAGTTTGGAATGAAGAGAAAATGTTGAAGTAGGACGTTGCCAAGAGATTAAAATAAATTATATCAGTTAATGATGTTTGGGGCACTATTTTATTCAACAATTGAAATTTAAAATGTGAATTATATTTAATATTTTTTTTTTGCAGTTTTTGGTCAGGGCTGGGTTGAATTATAAGCTCCTTGGTTGCTTGATAATAAGATTGATGAATGACTGAGGTAAAGAACAAATAAATCATTTAACAAATGGTATGGAAAGAGTACTTCTGTTTTTTTCTTTCTCTGCTATATTGTATTTTTTAATACTTTCTCTGTACTTCAAATAGGATAATATTTCTGATCCTGAATGATTAATAAAGAAATCTAAATTTATTCATTATTTCTCATTTTAAGATAATGCTTTAGAACAAATTGAATGTCAGAAAAAGCCTAAGGTTAAATATTTGTTATGTGAGGAAGCATTGGAGACAGTTGAAAAGTAGCCTTTGTTTCTGGAAATGTCTTGTTAGAAATACATCTCAGTGCCATGTCTATTCAACAGAGTTAGAGAGAATTAATGGAATAAACATAATGATAAACCCTTGTATTATCTCATTTTAATCATATATTTATAAAAAATTATATTTATAAGCAAATAGTATGGAAAAATATTTTATATATAATGTTTATAGCAAAGTAAATGTGGATAATAGAAGGAAATTTTCATGTTATTTTGAAAATATAAAACATAAAAACATTGCAATTATGACAATCCCTTCGGGCCAATCTTCTAGTCCCTGGGGAAACTTCGCTCCTTCTTCTCTATTTTTAAGAGACCTTGGGTAGGAAACTGTAGGTTTATAGAAAAGAATGAAGGTAGTTCTAACAGTAAATGGATGACTATTAGTCACATTTAAATAAGCTTATACTGTATGAATTATTTTACACACAATTATTTTATGCTCTTTGTCATCAATTTGAAGTCCTTCTTGAACTAAAACCTGGGATTGATTTTTTTCCAGACATGTCTTCCCTCGGTGTGATGCAGGCACTCACCATACAGTGAAAGTAAAAAGATAAACATGGTGTGGCCACTTGCCTTAAAGAACAAGTCGGTGATGCTGGTTATGCATGCAGTAACAAAGCGTTATGGACACTGTGGTCCAAGAAAGAGAGCGGTCACAACAGACTTCCTGAAGCAAATATACAGATGCATTGAACTTTAGGATTTTGAGCAAGTTAGAAAAAGACATAAATTCTGAAGTCATCCCTAGAGAAATCTTTTGCAAATTTTCAATCCTTTCTGTGTACTATGAATAGTCAGTAGTTGACCTATTGCAGATAAAATTCTGCAAATAAATTCAAACATGACCTTCATTTCCTCTGTGCTCTGGTAGTAGTAACAAAGCTTTGACAGGCATGGAGAGCCCCTGGTTCCATTACAGCAGCAATGCTGGCTTCTTAGGAAAGCCCTGGACTACTGAGAAAAGGGATTTTAGAATACTTTAATGCTTCTTTTAAAGCCATAGCAACCAGGAAACAATAGGAGAAATAGAATGTTTTGGATTCTTGATATTTAAAAAGAATGTCTGGCTGATGGATTTGTACATGAAGAACCCTTAGAAAATCCATTATGTTAAAAGATGAATACAACATTATATTTAAGATTATACTTAAGAAAGAAAGCTGAAGTAGCTAAAGGCTCCTTTGTCAGACAGTCATTGAACAATTTCAAGTTCAATACAATTTTTTACATGCTTCTTATTTTGAAAGTATTTCTACTACTTTGTGAAAAAGCATTAGCCACTAAGACACTGGGAAATGTCAAGGGTTTTTCTATATTTTACTCCATAACTTGATATGCGCCACAAATAAGACAAATCACCAACTTTTTTACTTTGCTAAAAATATATCTGGACCTTTCAGCCCTTAATTTTTACAGACCATTTCCTGAAAACAGCTGCATGAGTCAATAAGGACATTTCTGAGGATTCACTATTCTATTTTGAAGCATAAGAATTAACCTTTCATAATCAAAAATAAAAAATAAAACAAATGCCTTTTGCACAACTTTTCTCTAAGACATAATATCCTCCTGATTAATTAGTTCAGTGACCCTTCTTGTCAGATTTATTCACATCTGAAGGAGGAACAGAGTAAATTCTTAAACAGAATAAAAACACAAGGGGGATTCATTTATCTTTTTGAAAAGAAAAGAAAAAACAGATTTATTTTATAAGTTTTCTTATCAAAAGTTAAAATGTATGCATGTCATTTAGCTTCATAATGGAATTATATATTGCTCAGAGAACTAGGTATAAAGACTTTATTGTTACTAATGATTTTGACGTCACAAAGATGAATGTGTTACCATGGGTAAGTCAATTGCTAATTTAACTTTAGAAAATGATTCAATTGAAGGATGATTTACATCTAAACAAAATCTGTACATGCCAGTGAATCATGAATCATGAATCATAATCTTTTAACTCAAAGATTATTGTTTTACATCCTCCATATACACTCTTAACAACAAGATCAACTCTAGAAACAAAAGAGTGGAAATTCTGTCTCTGTACTTACTACTCCCAGTCTTAGATTTCGGCATTATCATGTTCACAGCAACTTTCTAAATCTTTTTTTTTTTTTTTTTTTGACACAGAGTCTCCCTTTGCCATCCTAGGTAGAATGTCTTAGTGTCATAGCTCACAGCAACCTTAAACTCTTGGGCTCAAGCAATCCTCTTGCCTCAGACTCCCAAGAAACTGGGACTGCAGGTGTGTATCACCACTCCTGGTTAATTTTTCTATTTTTAGTAAAGATGAAGTCTTATTCTTGTTCAGGCTGGTCTCAAACACCTGAGCTCAAGGAATCCATCTGCCTTGGCCTCCCAGAGTGTTAGGATTACAGGCGTGAGCACCGCACCCAGCCAACTTTCTAAATCTAAGTGAAAGAATCATTTTCAAGTCTGGACTTTTCCATTTACTGATTTCTTTGGAAGCACTAGCCATTATAAATACTGAGTTTTCATTGAATGGACTAGTAAAAAAAACCAAAGGTTTTGCTTGGTTTTTCTTCCCTTATTATTATACAAGAAACAGCTTGTTTCCTCTGTTCTTTCATTACAACTGTCATGCTTAAACATGACCAATATTGTTCAAGTTGTGAAAGAACAACAAAAAATTAGAATTCAAAAAATTACGAGACAATGCAGCATCCGTAGCTCAGTGGGTAGGGCACCAGACACATCCATCGAGGCTGGCGGGTTCAAACCCGACTGGGGCCAGCTAAAACAACAATGACAATTGCAACAACAACAAAATAGCCAGATGTTGTGGCAGGCACCTGTAAGGCTGGGAAGCTACTTGGGAGCTGAAGCAAGAGAATCGTGTAAGCCCTAGAGTTTGGGGTTGCTGTGAGCTGCAACGCCACGGCACTCTACCAAGAGTGACAGCTTGAGATTCTGTCTCAAAAAAAAAAAAAAGATGAGACAAGATGATGATAAGAGAAAAGGAAGATGTTAAAAGATTCATGATTTACTGGCATGTATAGATTTTGTTTAGATGTAAATCATCTTTCAATTCTTTTAACATCTCTGGGAAGAATCGGAGAAAAAGTAATTTCAGAAATAATGACTAAATAAAGGCATCAGAGAGTTATTTAAGGAAAATAGAAAGGTGAAAACAAGAAAGAGGGTACAGAACATACAGATATATGGGATAAAGTGAGAGCTCTAATGGCAGCATAACCACCTCAGAGGAGGAGAGAACGTTGAAAGAATAAGGCAGGAATAATACTGGAAGATATAATGACTGAGAATTTTCTTAAACTGATAAACAACAACAAAATACACGCCTCAAAAGCACCAGGAAATTAAAGTAAGGTAAATGGAAAGAAAACCATTTCTAGGCACATCATAAAGAACATGCTAAAAACTCACAAAGAACAGAAAAATTTTAGAAGTATGAGGAAGAAAAACATGCTCATGCCTCGAGAGAAGAAACAATAAGATCTGCAAGTGAATTTTCACAGAAAACTATCAGGGCCAGAAGACAATGACGCGTCATTTAAATTGCTTAAAGGAAAAATAACTCCACCCAAGGATTTTATACATAGTTAGAAAGAATGAAGGTTAAAAAGAGATATTTTCAGATGCACCAACTCTGAAAGAAATAGCCATCAACAAACCAGCTCTAGATAAATACTAAAGAGAATTCTTTGTTCAGAAATAAATTGATCCCAGATGGAACAAAGGAATTAAGGAGAAAATACCGAGCAGAACAAAGGGCAAGCAAGTACATGGGTAAATTTAAAATTATTTAAATTTAAATAATGCAATTTGATAGCTATAAAATGTATGTAGGATTGAAATGCATGCCCCACAATAACACCAAGGGAGGGAGTAAAATAAATGGATTTAATGAGTTTTAAGTTTAATGGAGAAAGTAGAAGTAATAAATTATATTAGGCTGAAATAAGTCAAGGATGCCTGGTGTAAGGTTTAAGCTAATAGTATAAGAAAAAGGAAAGGAAGGTATTACTAACAAGTTAACAGAGGGAGTGGTGAAATAGTAAAATATATCTGAATAGTAAAAAAAAAAAAAAAACAAACCAAAAACTCAGTTCAAGGCAGGAGTAATAATGACACCTAATAAAACACCTGGATCAATTAGGAAGCAAATAATAAGATCATAGATATAAACCCAAACATATCAAAATTATACTAAGTATAAATTACATGCTTCCTTGCCTTACTAAATTCTAACAAAAGTTAGTAGTTTTTCCACTTTCTGGACAATGAAGCAATCATAGGATACTTTAACTCCATTTACATTCATCTCATTGCTTTGGTGTTATTTTTGTACGTGCCCTTTGTGTGTGCGTGTGTGTGTGTGCATGTGGAATAGTTAATATTTATCTGTTAAATTGTTTTTTATTTCAAAAGTTTTACAGGGTACAACTATTTTTGCTTACACGGATAGCTTTTATGATGCTCAGTCAGGGTTATAAGTGGGCTTGTCACCACGATGGTGTTTATTGTACCCGTTAGTTAGCCTCCCTCCTATTGACTTCACTTAAGTTTTACTTCCCTCTGGGCACATTAGGGCTAAGAGGTTAGTTCCAACATAATAGTGAGTACGGTGTTTGTTTTTCCATTCTTTAGATACATGCAGTGTTTGTTTTTCCATTCTTTAGATACATCACTGAGGATAATGGTCTCCAGTTCCATCTAAACTGCTGTCCACGGTGTACATACATCACTTGTGTTAATCCACTCATGAACCAATGGGCACTTGGGTTTCGTTTTATGTTATTTTGTTTTGTTTTCTTTTGGCATTTAGGTTAATTGCAAATCTTTGCAATTGACTTCTTTTTCTTTGCTTAAAAAAAGTGGGATTGCTGGATTAAATGGTAGGTAAATTTTAAAAAATAAATTAGAGATTATAGGAAGTATCCTAAATTAACACAATATTAAAAGTAAAAAATTTCAATTTATTAGGTTTATTTCTTAAATAAAATTGATATGTAGACTAATCGGTCAGGTAGAAAGTAGAAATTTCTAAGAAAGATTCAATTTTTCCAAGTTTTCTACCTTTTCGTATGTGTAATGACAAATTTTAATATGAAATTGCGACATGGCATTATAATTTATAAGGAAGCTAGAATACTGAAACAGAAACAACATTCTTAATACACCCTGTGCTTAGTTTATCAAAGTATGAGGCTATAAAATGGGAGACAATGCTAACTTTGGGGGTTCTTTGCATTATTAAATTTAAAACCTACAAAATTTGGTACCTAGATGTTAATATTTCCCCTCCCTCATCTTGGGAAGATGGGTTAGGAAAGATGACAATTGGAAGAGGAACCAAAAGAAATAAAACCTTTGGCAATATTAGCTAAAATTATAATCTAAATATAGTTAACCAAGCTAATGCTTCTCTTAGGAAACCAAAAATAGTCCTACCTAGATCAGACAGAACAGTCATTTCCTTAGTACAGGCCAGTTTTATTTAATGATTAAATTTTATTTTGTGTCATTACATTTTTTGCATTTTATTCAAGAACTCAGCCTGATGTGTTCAGAAAGAAGCAAAACAAAATTTTCTAAATTTGTTCTACTATGCAGTTTACCAAGACTTACTAAGGGCAGGAACTCGATTATGTGCTAAGAGTTGGGGACACAACCTGGTCACTGCCCTGAAAGAGAACTGATGATGCTTAGGATCCGATCATTGAAAAGGTAGAGACATCATCTGATATTCTGCTAGGAATCTGGTATGTTTTACTGTGCACCTTCATTTAACTCAAGAAAGAACCTTACAAAAAACACCTTCAAGCTTCCTCATTTAACAATATCAGATCTGCTGTATTTTCCACATGTTATTTCCTCCATGGAGGTTATCTGCACAACACATTTCATCATTTACAGATTGTGTGATTATTTAACTTTTTGAACCTCAGTGTCACCACCTACGAAAGAGGATGCTAACAGTATGTAACTTGCGATGTTGGGAAGATTAAACGAGATTATACATGTCAGGTTATCCTTGGTGTGGACCTCGGCAGGAAAACATTTTCTAGTTTCACTCTCATCACCTTAAAAGGGTTTATATATCCACAGTTAAGCTAATCACCAGCAAGAGGAATAGAATTATTCAGATTTTAACTTTGGGACATGGAGAGAAAGGTAGAAATCCAACTGAGATGGGGCTTTCCTAGCAAAGACAAAGGAATGGCTGTGAGTAGATCAGAATTTGTGTGCTGGAGTAGTGATGCCTCCCATGAAAGGGGCATGTAGTAGTGAGGGTTGTGGAATCAAACCTAAAAAGGATACTTCGACAAAGGCTGTCCCAGAACATGCATCTGTTTAAGTTGGAAGATAGTTCAGTAGACATAATTACAAAGTCAGGTGGCCTGGAACACTCAAATTTGGCAACCAGAATACACATCTTAGGAGAATTGGGAAAAACAAACACAGTTCCATTCTTCTAGGGATTGAGATGGTGTTTGGATTGTAAATTCATACACAAAATTAAAGTAATATGACTGGAATTACAGTATGTAAAAGAAATTTTGCACAGAAAAAAGGTGCAAGTCTCTTTTGGATAATACCTTGGAAGCAATAAGTTAATCACTGGACTGTAAATCTTCTTCTGTAGTCACGGGAATATTTGAGTAAAGCTTAGCTCTTGGGAAAAATTCTTGCCATATCAACTAAAAGAACATGTGATTGGAACTAAGTGTCCTTGAGCATACTGCATCTGCTTGCCAGACTTATTCATTGGATAATCTTGTAAATCATGGACCATGGCTAAACTAAAGCATGGGAACTAAGTCCACATCCTTTCAGGGGCTAAGGTACTAGCAAACTGTTTAAATTGAAAAGCTCAGCCAGACATGGCAGGCTCACACCTGTAGGCTTAGCACTCTGAGAGACAAAAGAGGGTGGATTACTTGAGCTCAGGAGTTCAAGACCAGCCTGAACAAGATTGAGACCCTGTGTCTACCAAAAATAGAAAAATTAGCTGGGGGTGGTGTTGCACACTTATATTCTCAGCTACTCAGGAGGCTGAAGCAAGAAGATTGCTTGAGGCGGAGTTTGAGGTTGCTGTGAGCTATGACACCATAGACCCTGGCCTGGGGCAATAAAGTGAGACTCGGTCTCAAAAAACAAAATGAAAAATTGAAAAAGTAAAAATAAGTCAAAAAGCGCTGATCCCCTGAGGCTGTCCTATGTGGACATGATCCAAATGCCTGTGAGTCCTCATCCTGCATGACAGAACTGCATCCCATGTGGTAACTGGACCAGAAAGGCCCATCCTGGAGACTGTCGCTCTTCAACACACTTATGTCTGAGTCTGTGCATCCGGCACTCTGATCTTTCTCAAAGTCCATACCTGTGCGATGGATAAGCCTCTTCTGCTTTCTGAGTTTGAATGATATAAAACTAAAACCTACACTGTTGGTTTTATAGATAGATGATATGTGTGTGACTAAAGTGGCTGGCATGATGCTGAGACAACTTCTGAACAGATATTCTTTAGTCTGAACTAGTAACATAAGAGGCTTCTTAGTCTTGGATGTAAATAAGCAATGAGACGGGTGGATAGGTCTAAGTGTCCCAGAGTTAAGGGCTAAAGAGTGAGTTGCCAATGTGGAAACTTTAATTCTATTTACATATTTAATACCTTTATGAATTAACATTGCAGTTCAAAGAAACACGTCCTTCTGAGAAGCAGTGTTGGCATATGAAATAATCGTGACTTCTAGAGCAGATACAGAAAAGTGCCTTTCACCTAGAAGTTGCACAACTAGTTCATTGCTTACTTCCAAAACTTTCAAATTTCCCTCAAAGCATTAATGATCAGATAATCCTTAAGTTAACTAGAAGAGTTTAAATATGCTGTTGAAGTTCATCAGAAAATTAAAAAGAGATTTACCATATTATCCACTAATTTGACTTTTGCAAATATAATATCCAAAAAAAATGGAAACGTGAGATGCTTTTACACCCATGTTCATAGCAGCATTATTCACTATCACCAAAAGGTAGGAGTAAGATCCCCAACTCTGTCAACAGTTGAATGGAGAAACAAATGTAATACTTACGTGGGGGTAGCACTGCAATTGGAGTACGGGTGCCATAGTAAACCATGTGTATAATCAAATAAGTTGATGCATAGGAAATGTTTAAAAGGACAAATGAAAATTATACAATTATTTTAAGATAATTATCCTTGGCTACAAAAATCAAGAACAAGGATGGCGTCAGTCCAAGGTTGCACATGCAGTTGCCAGGCAAATATTCTCACAGAAGTAATTTTTTGTAAGGTCGCAGTGGCCTTTGCACAAGTTTGTGGTTTTTCACAGTCCTTGGTGATAGGACTTCTTGTCGGGCCACATGCAGGTGAACACACATCAGCTTCATTCCCCAAGGTCTTTACAAAGGGACGCCATTCAGACAACTTGCACAGGGCCTACAATGGAATATTTTTCAAACTTAAAAAAGAAAATGCTGACACATTCTATAGCACAGATGGACTTTGAAGACATTATGCTAAATGAAATAAACACCACAGAGGGATTTCAACTATCACACTCAGAGCCCGCCTCCTAATCCTCAGGCAGAGCGGCTCAGGGCCCCATTTTATGGCAATAAAGCAACTTAGCACCTGCTGAGTGAGCCCCTCCCTGCTGCCGCCCCCACCCTCGGCCCCACCCTGGGGCTTGCCCGCAGCGGCAGGGCTTTGTTTCTGGGGAGGAGGACATGGAGCTCTTTTGTTTGGGGATTTCTTGTTTTCACCCCCCAACCCCACCCCACCCTACCCCCTGTGCCTCTCCAGTTTCCTGAGCTGTGGGCTGCAAAGGAGAAGCGACGTCTTGCAACCCCCTCAGCTGGACCCCAGGGTAATTCAATGAGGGCCTGGCTAGGCTTCCCGTGCTAGACCCAGCTCGCTTCTTGGAAGCCTCCACCCACCGGCTCACCCTACATTTAGAGCATCATGTGATTCGGGATGAACGTGACTCTAAGAACAAATGGATTAGTGAATATCCATATGAAGAGGAAAACGATCTTATTATGGAGTCCCCAATGCTGGGTCTATACTTTATGGAGATAATGCTATTGTTGTCATTAAGAGCCTCTATTTAGAGGGGGCAGAGCAAGATGGCTGACTGGAAGCAGCTTCCGAAAAAGGCTCCTGTCCAAAAGGGAAGATAACCTCCAGAAACTTAAGCTGAATACTGGGAGCCCAGCTGAGAGAGAGAAGTGATTTCTGCGGGTCACCTCTGCTGAGACTGGCTGCGACCCCAAGAAAGCAAGCTTCAGGTACAATATTCATCTGAAAAGAAGAGTGTCCGTCCCCTCCCCCAAGAAAGCTCTGAGTTTCTAGCTTTTCTGTTTCCTTTCTTTGTTTTCTCCTCTTTTGCTCCTGCGGGTTTTCTACAGACAAGCGGTGAACTGTGGACTTCTTGTCTCTCCCCCATGGAAGAGTGCTGTGGGAAGTGAGGTGTGCTTCCCCTGAGCACCCTGGTGTGACCCTGAAAACTCTATTGCTAGGCAGAAAAACTGAACTAAAGTTTTCCCCACCATTCTGAACTTACTGTGCACCCTTCCCCCCTTACCTGACGAACCAGAAGCCTAACCTCCACTGAGACTGAGGAAGGAGGTCCCCCACCCCCACCTGC
>CAUYRH010005119.1:0-11579 GCA_963574655.1 Perodicticus potto
GAGGAAGAGCTTTTAGCCATCTTCGGTGTTTCTTCAGAACATCTCGGAGGTCTGCTACATAGAAGGCATCCTTATCATCAGAAGAGGAAACTTCATTGATTTTTTGATCCAGAATGTCCTTGGCAGTAAAACCTTCATCAAGTAAAGGGCACTCAAACTCTTCATTACTAATGTTGTTCATGGTTTCTTGATGTTTCTTTGAAAAACTAAGAGAAGGAATTTAAAGAAATACTTCCAGCTTCTCACAAAGGCAATTCTCCAGGAATTCTAAATCCCACTGTGTGTGTCCTCCCAGCAACAGTGGAAACGTTCTTCGAGCATCCAGGCGCAGCAGGCCAGCCCCATGGAGAAGCCAGAAATCTGCCACCAGCGCAGAGCCAGAGCCCCAGAGTTGGAGCCGCAGAAGTGCTCGCCCCACCCCAAATCCACACACTCATCAGCGCCTGGCTCCCACCTGCAGGAGACGCCGGCCCGAGGTGGCACCAGAGCAGCTGGCAGAGGGGCTACTGGGGCGGCGACTTCAGGGACTGACCTCCACGTTTTCAATGTCAATAGAAAATGGGTTATGGAAAAGCTGTATGTCCTGTTCATGGAGATGAAGCTCTTTAAATCTAAATTGGAACTCCTTTGCAACTTTTCCAGTGAATCCACACGTTTTGGTTGGGAATGCAACCAATGGTTTTTCCACTAACAGATTTTGCGGTCTGGGATGAGTCCGCTGCTAAACAGGACAGGCAGCGGAGGCAAAAACACCCAGTGGGCAGGATAAATGTCCTTGAGGAAGATGGCTTAGCTGTTTTAAACCTCTGGGGACCAGCGGATGAGGATCAGATGAGTTCCCTGTCTTTTTTGTGTGTGTGTGTGTGTGGGGAGGAGACAGAACCTCAAGCTGTCACCCTGGGTAGAGTGCTGTGGTGTCACAGCTGCTCACAGCAACCCCCCAACTCCTGGACTTAAGCGATTCTCCTGCCTCCACCTCCCGAGTAGCTGGGACTAAGGCGCCTGCCACAACGCCCGGCTATTTTTTTGCTGCAGTTCGGCGGGGCTGGGTTTGAACCTGCCACCCTCGGCATATGGGGCCAGCGCCTTACTCACTGAGCCACAGGCGCCACCCTGTCGGTAATAATTTTAATTCATCTCAAAAAAAAAAAAAAAAAGAAAAGTTTTTTTTTGTTTTTGTTTTTGTTTTTTTTTTTTGAGACAGAGTCTCAAGCTGTCACCCTGGAGAGAGTGCTGTGACATCACAGCTCACAGCAACCTCCAACTCCTGGGCTCAAGCGATTATCCTGTCTCCACCTCCCAAGTAGTTGGGACTAAGGAACTTGCCACAACGCCAGGCTATTTTTTGGTTGCAGCCGTCATTGTTGTTTGGCAGGCCTGGGCTAGATTTGAACCCACCAGCTCAGGTGTATTTGGCTGGTGCCTTAGCCGCTTGAGCCACAGGCGCCGAGCCTTTATTTATTTATTTATTTATTTTTTACTGAGACAGAGTCTCTGTCTGTCGCCCTGGGTGGAGTGCCGTAGCATCATAGCTCACAGAAACCCCCAACTCTTGGGCTCAAACGATCCTCTTGCCTCGGTTTTTCTAGTTTTTAGTAGAGACCTGGTCTCGCTTTTTACTCAGGCTGGTCTCAAACTCGTGAGCTCAAGCATCCCACCAGCCTTGGCCTTCCAGAGTGCTAAGACTATAGGCGTGAGCCACTGCGCTGGGCCTCCCCTACTTGCCTTTATAATGTGTGGGCATCCTCTGTTTCCCATTGTAGGAATGAACTGCCCCCACCCCAAATCCTCCTTACATTGAAGTCCTAACCAACCCCCCATCCCCCAATCTCAGAATGTGACCGTATTAGAGTAGGGGCCTCTAAAGAGGTAATCAAATTAACACGAGGATGTTAGACTGGTCCCCAATCCAAGCTCTCTGGTGTCCTTATGATAGGAGGAGACTAGGACACAGGAGAGACCCCAGAGATGTGCCAGTAAAGACTGGGTGAGGACCCAGACAGAAGGTGGCCATCTGGCGGCCACACAGAGAGGCCACAGGAGAAACCAACCCTGCCCACCCACACCTCATTCTCAGACTTAGAAGTTTGAGAACTTCATATTTCTGTTGTTTCTATGTTACTTTATTGTGGCAGCCCCAGCTGATGAATGGAATTCACCCCACCCCCCAACCCTGGTGAGGCTCCAGAGGAGTCTAGGGCCTCTGAAACTCTAAAGTCTGAATTTTCTGCCAACCTAGCATGAAAGTGGCTCAAAAAAGAAATACATGAAGGTATAAGAAATGTATTTTCTATACTTTGTTGGACAGTTGATTTTGTATGTTGAGAGTCATGTCCAACATATGACTAAATAACTGTTGTTTTGTTTGTTGTGGCAGGCGCCTTAGTCCCAGCTACTCGGGAGGTGGAGGCAGGAGAATAGCTTAAGCCCAGGAGTTGGGGGTGGCTGTGAGCAGCTGTGTTATAACTCATTGCAACTATAACCTCTGGGCTCAAGTGATCCTCCTGCCTCAGCCTCCCAAGTAGCTGGGACTATAGGTGCCCACCACACCTGACTATTTTATTTTTTGTAGAGACTGCTTAGTCTGGTCTCTAACTCCTGGGCTCAACAGATCCTCTGGCCTCTGCCTCCCAAAGGGTTGGGTTTACAGATGTGAGACCCGGAAGCTGGCTACCACACGATTAATATGCAAATACATCTACTCCTCCCAAAGATCCTGCTGCTATTTCTGCAGGATCAAGTCAGGATGAGGAAGGAGAAAAGAGGATCAGGCCATGGGGTGAGACTTCTAGACTGCCTTTCATCCCGTGAGCTGGCATTATTCAGGCCAGAGCTGAGTTTTTTGATTTACTTGGGGGGTATTGGGGATTCTGTAAGAATTCTTCAGGTTATCCATTGAACATATTCTAAAATCATGACTGTGATCACTGCAGGCCTGAGGGCTGGCCACCTAGGTCATGCAGGGCTCACATTTGCATTCCTAGATGTGGTCTCAATGGAGCCAGGTGATCTCTGAAGGGACCAGGATTTACTGTTTAATCTTAACTCCATCTGGAGTTCACAGACACGTTTTCAAGGACATCAACATATATGTGTATATCTAGAGAGGGTGCCAAATAATAATACATACTGATAACAAAGGATGAATTACAAGTCATGTTGAATACCTCTTGTAATTGCAGAAGTCATATGTGACTCGAGTATTACAAATTTAATAAAGTTTTTTCCTCTCTTTTTCTGGAAGGGTCGGGTGGGGACAGAGAGTCTCATTGTTGCCCTGGCTAGAGTGCTGTGGTTTCATAGCTCACAGCAACCTCAAACTCTCAGGCTCAAGAGATTCTCTGGCCTCAGCCTTCTAAGTAGAAGGGACTACATGTGCTTGCCACAATGCCTGGCTAAGTTTTCAAATTTTAGTAGAGATGGGGTCTCACTCTTGCTCACTCTGGTCTTAAACTCCTGAGCTCAGCCTATCGGCCCACATTGGCCTCCCAAAGTTCTAGGATTGCAGGCATGAGCCACCCCTCTCAGTCCAGTTTTTCCCTCTCTTAATGTGTGTACACAATTTTTGGTACCCTTTGTATATATATCTTTTCATTTAATTAAGTTCTTTGTGTTACTGAAATTTGAAAAATGACCATGCAGAATCCTAGGATCCCTACGATGAACCCAGGTGTGTCAAGGTGTCCTGTGTGGGGGCTGCTAATGGCCTAGGGTATCGGTAGCTGTTTGGGGAAAAGGGGTACCCGTGGCACAGTTGGCCTGTATGGAGGCAGCATGGTGCAGTCATGGACTTCGGGGTGTTGGGCGTGGCCCAGACCAGCCAGGTTACCTTGGGCAAATCTCTTAGCCGCTGTGAACCCAGCTCTCCAGAACTGTCACGAGGATGAAAAGAGTAATAGAGGTGATGACGGGTGCCCCCCCTTCCCCCTCTCCCTCTCTTCTGCTCTGTCCTGGTCCTTCACCCTTTCCCTTCTTCCCTTTCCTTCTCCCTCTAGTCCCGACCCTTTCTATTCTCTTTTCCTTCTCTTTTTTCCCTTCTCTCCCTCCCTCTTTCCCTCTCTCCTTCTCTCTCTCTCTCTGTCCCCCTCTCTGTCCTTCTCTCTTTCTCTGATTCTCTTTTAATCTCATTCTCTGCAGGTCAAGATTTCTCTTTTTATTTTCCTGTAATTTGCCACTTGAATTGTCATCATTACTTGTTTGTATGTCCCTCTAGACATTACTGTGGCAGCAATGGGGACAAAACCCAAGGAAGCCCACAGAGGCTGTTCAGCTGGGCAGTGTGGTGAAGATATTTTCCTTCTCAGATTCTGGCTCTGCCTGCTGCTTGTTGGCTGTGCAGAGAGAGACAGAGAGGTCTGGAGGGGTGGACGGATGATAACCCGGACTGGGTGGGAATGGCAGAGATGGGAGGGACATAGGCAGGTCAGGACCTGGTTTGACACGGAGTCCTCAGAACCTGCTGATGGATGAGGGTGAAGTGGGGGGAACGGACATTCAGGAACCAAGGGCACCTCCAAAGTCTTGCCGTGAGCAAGTGGGCACAAGAGTTGCCTTTTATGGGGATACTGAAAGAGTTAAAAGCAAGAGTTCTATTTCATTAGGTCACACTTGGATTGCCAACTGTAGGTGGATATAGCAAAGAGCCTGTCATAGTGCATAACTTTGTCCTTCTAGAAGAATTGAGGGTTAGGAAATAAAATTGGTGTTTATTGGCATTCAGATGTTATCTAAAGCCATGAAGTCAGTCAAGATCCTCTAGGAGAAAAATCTCATAGTAAAGAAAATGTGGCCCAGGCCCACCCCTGAGACACTGCAACATTCCCAATACTTAACACTTAACAGAGGAGCTGGAGCCGAACAGGAGTCACCAATGAGCCAGAGGAAACCAGGAGCATGTGGGCTCTCCTAACAAAAAAATGAAGCCGTATATGCAAAGAGCAAAAACTCAATGAGACAGATGCTGCTGAGAAGTTGGGTTTGATACAAATACGAACGGGCACTCGTGTACATATATACTTGAAACACTGGTAGATGCTAAAGACAGGGCCTTGTATCTGACTTCCTGGAATAGAGTTCTGGGAGGTGACAGACCCCAAGCTGGAAAGGGCTGTGTGCTGTGTCTGAACAGATGGGGCCTAGCTCATGGCAACCTCAAACTCCTGTGTGATCCTCCGGCTTCAGCCTCCTGAGTAGCTGGAACGATGGGTATGTACCACCACACCTGGCTATTTTTTTCTATTTAGTAGAGATAGGGTTTTGCTCTTGTTCAGGCTGGTCTCGAACTCCTGAGCTCAAGCGATCCTCCCACCTCAATCTCCCAGGAATGCTAGAATTACAAGCATGAGCCACCATGCCTAGCCTGCACTAGTTAATTTTAAGAAACTCAGTTAAAAATGATCTTTTTTTTTTTTTTTTGTAGAGACAGAGTCTCACTTTATCACCCTTGGTGGAGTGCTGTGGCGTCCCACAGCTCACAGCAACCTCCAACTCCTGGACTTAGGCGATTCTCTTGCCTCAGCTTCCCAAGTAGCTGGGACTACAGGTGCCCGCCACAACGCCTGGTTGGTTTTTTGTTTTGCAGTTCAGCGGAGGCCGGGTTTGAACCCGCCACCTCCGGCATATGGGCCCAGCGCCCTACTTGATGAGCCACAGGCGCCGCCCTAAACATGATCTTTTTTGGCCTTGGGAGGAAGAGTGGGAAGAGAGAGAGTGGCCTGTGTTGGCTGTTCTTGCTGAAGGAGTGCCCCTCTCCCTACTATAGAGGCAATTACCAAGTCACAGGGATCTCTAGCACCCTAATAAAAGCAGTAACAGCCACAATTTATTGAGCACTTGCTGTGTGCCAGGCACCCTGCTAAGTGCCTTTCATGGCTTATCTGTTTGGAATCACTCAGGCCCCCTTGCCAGACACGGCACAGCCCTTTCCTGCTTGGTGTCTGTCACCTCCCCAGCACTCTATCCCAGGAAGTCAGACACAAGGCCCCTGTCTCTGGGATCCACCAGTGTTTCTGCTCCCTGCTGAACAGACTGGGGGTGCTTTTCAAGAAGAGATGGGGAGGGGGCAGGAATTCCTTTTCTCCTTTGTGAGCGTTAACCCCAATGTTTTGTCCTTATTCCTTTGGGTCTTAGGTTTTTGAACACCAAGACCTGTAAGACATTTTGTTCTTTGCTGTCTGTTGTGCCTAATCCCTCCCAAGAGTGGGGCTAGTGTTCGGATGGGGGAAGGGCAAAGGCAGACTTTTCCTGAAGAAAAAGTCAGTTAACATTTTTAAGATATTACCCCTCCTTGTTGGTGACAGTCCATCAATCACACTGGCTCATCACCTTCTCTTGGCCATATATTTTACTTTCTTTATCCCTCCTTATCCACCTCCTCCCATGTCCTAAAGAAGAGGGTATGAGTTCAGAGCTTTGAAAATACCTGACCATTATTGACTTGAGACAATGCCACAGCCTTCTGTTTTAGAAGAGGAAAAAAAGAATTCATAAAAGATTTTCTCAAATGCAGTTTAATGTTCACATTCCGTCTCTC
Organism: Perodicticus potto; assembly: GCA_963574655.1. Classification (NCBI taxonomy): domain Eukaryota; kingdom Metazoa; phylum Chordata; class Mammalia; order Primates; family Lorisidae; genus Perodicticus; species Perodicticus potto. Next base: position 6,533 of record CAUYRH010005119.1, read on the forward strand.
TGTCTCCCTCTCCCTAAAGAGAGCTGGTAGCAAACACTCTGCTTTGCAGCTCAGCTGGTAGAAGGCCTGGAGAGCAGCCAGTGGCCTGGGTTCAATCTCCTGATAAGTCATCAATTTCTTTCTCACCCGAAACATCTGGTTTAGGAGCCTGAGTTATGAGCTAATATTAAATATAAAAGTTTATAGCATCACATATATAATGCTGTTGATTAGAAACATCAAGAAAAGTAATTGACTGGAGGGGACTCTGTGTGACCAGCTGGTTGAAAATCTGGATGGGATCCAAGGGGCCTGCATTGAATTCCCAGTCCATCCGTTCTTTCTTGGCCAGCAGGACCTGGTTTGGGATCTTTAAATGTTTGACTCTTCTCTTCGGACACAACTTCTTCCAGGTTTTCATATACAGTAACGTGAATGCGTATTTCAGTTAACTCAAAATGGCTAAAATAAAATCATTATGGTTTTTATCTTCTCAGGCATCCGTTCTTGAGACATTTATGGTTTTTATGATTTCCTGTCCCAGAGTGTTACCAGAAGTGACCACTTGGTGGCAGTGTACGCTCATGTTTTCTCCCGCGGGCCGCGGTTGGGGAGGAAGCACGTGGCCGCGCTCCACTCGGCATCTGGTTTGCAGCTGAGCCTCCGTGGGGCGGGAAGAGTTCCTACCAGTCTGGGGCTTTGTTCTCAGGGAGCTTTCCTGAGACATTACTTGGATGCATCCACAAAATTCCTTGATCAACTGCATCTCTGCCCAATAACCAGAAATTAGCCAAGCACTTGGGTGACACTCTATATATCCTGTGTGTTGAACAGCTGCTTGTCCTTTTTTTCTTTCTTCTTTTCTGTCGGGTTTGATTCCCACCAGAACACCAGGGATTTTTTTTTTCCTGTCTTCTCTGGCATATTAGGGGCCCGCATTTAAGCAAGGCAGCAGTTTATTTACTGCGATCACTTCTCAAACAGTTTCCTTCCAGGAAATGAGGCAGAAGTTGTTTTCATCGCCTGTGCTAACTGGGCTGAGAGTGGCTTCCGGGAGTGTTCTGGGCAGGCAGCTGGGGGTGGACACTCAGATGGCAAAAATGTTGGCCTTCATGGCCCATCCACTTCCTCTTCCTCCTTCCCTCCCTCTCTCTATTCCTTCCTTACTTCCTTCTTTCTTTCCTTTCTCCCCACTTCATTTATTGCATTCCTTTGACAAGCCACGCTCGAGAGACTCAGGGTGTCTCCCTCTTATTCTCTCCTTCCCTTCCCTTTCTATCTTTTTCTCTTTCAGATTTTTTTTCCTTTGGAGACAGTCTCACTCCTTCACCCTCTGTAGAGCGCTGTGCCTTCATAGCTTACAGCAACCTCAAACTTTTGGGCTCAAGCCATCTTCTTGCCTCAGACTTCCCAGTAGCTGGGACTATAGGCGCCCACCACAGTGCCTGGCTAGTTTTCTGTTTTTAGTAGAGAAGGGTCTTGCTCTTGCTCAGGCTGGTCTGGAACTCTTGAGCTCAAGCAATCCACCTGCCTTGACCTCTCAGAATGCTGGGATTCCGGGCCTGAGCCACCGTGCCTGGCCTTTCTTTGAGATTAATATGGGGATACAAACCATTAGGTTATATAATTTACACATGAAAGGTTAAAGTCAGAGTATCTGCTCCCTACATCAGGAATTGGGCCGGTTGGATAGGAACCTACTGAACGCCCTCCCTCCTTATTGAATTTAATTGAGATTCTTCTCTCCTGTGGGTCTGAGACTAAGGGTTTCAGTAGTGAACAAGATTGAACTGGTCCCTGCCCTTACAGAATTTACAAACTAATAGAAGGGACTATAAGAACCTGACCTGTGGTGAGCCCCGTGGAAGGGAAGCAGCTGCGTGCTGTGGGAGTTTCCTCACCCAGCTGTGGCCGTGAGCAGTGAAGCCGGGGTGTACACACACCCCAGCAGAGGGAGAGCTGTTAGAGGCACAAAACAGGCATGCGGGCACTCTTCACCTTGTGTTTTCCTGCTCTGAATCAATCATTGTTTAGAAACCACCCATGTGCCTCCCCTACTGGCAACGTGGGCCGTTTGGGGGCTTTAGGGGGGCAGGGGGCAGGCTGAGAGAGGACCAGTGGGCCAGTGGGCCAGGCCATAGCTGCCCAGTGCAGTGCAGACTCCAACTGTGCCAGCTATGGGGTCGTTTTGTAAGAGTAACTGAGCAACTGTATCTTTATGTGAAATTTCCTGAAAATATTTATAAACTTTTTATGGGCCAAACAGGATATGCTTGGGAGCCAAATTTAGGGAAGCATCCTGGGCCTCACTGAGCACTTGGTCACCCTGCCGCCCTCTAGTGGTGGATCCGGGGTACTGCTCCCTCTGCTTTTCCCTAATAGCCATGAGAACCCACTTCCTTCCTTCACTTCTTACATGTGGCTTTTGATTTAAAGAACAAGGGAAAAATACACACATATAGTTACGAAACGTTTACAGTGCCCCTGTGGTGGCGGTTTCTCGCCATTCCCTTCTGGAAATCAGTTAAGTTGAAGCGGGTTTGGGGGCGAGGGGGTGCAGTTCCAACCCTGGCCTATGTGGAGTGCGGCCGGTGATGACAGCCACCTGCCTTGCTGCTGTGAACCTTGTAGACCGATTCCAGTCGACTGAATGAAATCTGATTAACACCTTGACGTGTCTGGAGTCCAGTTCCAATCCAGTTCTAAAGACCTTGAATGCTCCTTGCCACTGTAAGGATATCTGATTCTACATTCAGAGGAGGCTTTCCCAGCAGTCTCCAGATGTATCTGGCTTTTCTTGAAGGGGCTTCATGGTGGTCTTTGAACTCCCCTGAAACTGTGTGCAAAAGTATCAGTGCATTTTTCTTGGGGGAAAACTGCTAGCCTGTGTCAGATTCTCAAACGGCCTGTAACTCAGGAAGGGAGAAGATAGGGTCACAAAACAGGGTAATCAAACCTGAGTGGGCACCCAAATGTCCGGGGGGGGGGCTTGTGCAAAGGCAGAAAGCTGGGCCCCACCCCCAGAGTTTCTGATTCAGTAGTTCTGGGTTGGGGACCCAAAAGTTACCTTTCTGATTTTATTTCCAAATGTTCCCAGGTGCTGCTGTCACACTACTGGCTGGGACCATGTGGTGAGGACCCCTGCTGCACAGGGCCAGCACTCGGAAGGCAGAGCACAAGCCTTTCTTCTCTGATGCTGGAACTTGTGGCCAGGTTGTTTATTTATTTATTTTTGTAAGCACAGTGTTTCATTTCGTGATGATGTCTAATTCCTAACCCCATGCTTTGCTGTGTCAAAAATAGTTTAAAGATTCTAGACAGCAACTCTTTATTTTGAATGGTTATCCTTCTCTCCCTCCCTCCTCCTTCCCTTGCTTATTTCCTTCCTTCCTTCCTTCCTTTTTTCTTATTTATTTATTTATTTATATTTATTTATATATAGTTTTTGAGACAGAGTCTTACTATGTCACCCTTGGTAGACTGCTGTGGCGTCCCAGCTCACAGCAAACTCAAACTCTTGAGTTTAAGCGATTCTCTTGCCTCAGCCTCCCAAGTAGCTGAAACTACAGGTGCCCGCCAAAACACCTGGCTATTTTTTGTTTCAATTGTCATTGTTGTTTTAGCTGGCCCGGGCCGAGTTTGAACCTGCCACCCTCGGTGTATGTGGCCAGCGCCGTAACCACTGTGCTACAGTTGCCGAACCATCTTTCCTTTTTTAGTCAGAGTCTCACTCTGTTGCTCAGGCTAGACTTCCCTGGCCTCAACCTTGCTTACATCAACCTCAATCTTCTGGTTTCAAATGATCCTCCTGCCTCAGCCTCTGAGTAGCTGGGACTATGGGCACCCACCACAATACCATGCTAATTTTCTTCCATTTTTTTTAGTGGAGATGGGGTTTCACTCTTGCTCAGGCTGGTTTCTAACTCCTAAGCTCAAGTGATCCTCTCATCTCAGCCTCCCAGAGTGTTAACATTACAGGCCTGAGGCTGCACCTGGAAGTTTTGCATGTTTCACTTAATAATTTGCTGCTTAGAAACCAAATGGGCTGGCATCTGGAGAATGGGAAGCAGGGGAGTTTGATAGTGTCATAACAAGGACACATGCCATCTCGAGGCAATAGAATGTGCCCACTACCCATCTCCCTCCCCACTTGTGTCACTGTACTAGAAATTGCTCAGAGGAGCATCTTAGTGGCAACTGCCTGAATTGGTACGAGGGGACAGAGTGTGTGTGCACCTTTGTACCCTTTACAATGTAAAGGCACTAAGGAATGACTAAGACCCCTTTCACTTCTAGGCATTCCTGAAATCTGTGCAAAAGATACATCGGAACCTTTCCATTCTCTGCCCAGGCTATTTTTGTCCACTTGCCATTTCTGGTCTCCAGGAGAAAGTCAGCCCCTTTCCACTGAGCAACTTACCTTGACACCACCAAGCATCGTCATCCACATGCAACTGAGTGCTCGCCGCCTGCTAGATATTGAGGGCATTAAATGTGAAGACAGAGGTCTTGGGAAGGCTTACTTGCATAGTGTGAGGTCCCATAAATGATGGGGATCCAGGTCTCCCCACCCTCCTGTCCATGGATGTTGAGAAGGCTCCATGCTTACAGCATAGCGCTCTGAGTGGCCAGAGCTTCTGGGAACCTGAGAAGAAACCCTTTAAAGAACCCTTGTTCTTTAAATCAAAAGCAATTGGCTTTCAGAGGCTGGGCCTGGGGAAGTCCTCCATCTCCTGACTTTCTACCTTCACTTTTTCTGTTTTGTCCTTTTCTTTTTTGACTACAAAGTTAAAAGATGGATATTTGCTATTCCCTGCCTCTTGAGGCTGTCATTTGAGAAAATGGAACAATACACAAAAGGGGTTTAAGTTCTCTGCAAAGTGGGCTCTGCAATAGGAGATAGTGGGCAAATTTTCCAGATGGAAGAAAAAAATTGTCCCAGGCCAGGCACTGTTCAGTCTCCAAGAGGTTAGGACATTCCAGGACGTTGGTAGTGGCCAGAATCGCACGGTGATGTGTATAGTAGATCCCTTTGCAGCTGAGACCTGGACGCGGGACAGTAAGGTGG
>CAUYRH010005124.1:0-10038 GCA_963574655.1 Perodicticus potto
GTAATGAGAAAGTCTCTTGAATGCTATCACAATCAGGTTGATGAAAATATCTCTGATTGTATCTGAAGCCCGTACACTGTACTCCATGACTGAATTATTGTACACAGATATGATTTAATAAAAAAGAAAAAAAAAAAAAAAGATATGACTCTTCCCTTAAGTAAACATATTTCTACTCTCAAGAGTCTCTTCCTATAACTTTAACAGCTACATGAGAAGATAAGATTACCAAAAGAGGACTCTCTTAACTCGGGGTCAGGGCAGGTGAATTGAAGACTATTGATCATAACAAGATCTCCAGGAGAAAAAAAGTTCTTTTACTGTTGAATGTGAAAATGTAGTTGGTAGGTTTTTAAGGATTTGTTGAAATTTAGCCAAAGTAATAATATGTTTTACTAATTCTGTAGTGTCTTGATTTAATAATACATAGTTAGTTAAAAAGGGCCTTCCATATAATAACTCAAATGGGCTACAACTGAGTCTCTGAGGTAAATTTCTTATTCTAAGGAGAACAATGGAAAGTAACTTAGTCTAAGGGAAATGAGTTTCCTGACCTAGTTTTCATAACTGTCCTTCGATTTTATCATTCATTTTTTATGCTTTCCCAGAGGGCTGGGGACTCCAAGAACAATGTAGATGATATTTTATGCCTAGGGCTTTAGATATACCCTATGTAACAGCTGCTTTGAAGGCAGACCCATTATATCCTAGTAAACTCTGAGGGAGTCCAAACCTGGGGATAATTTCATGTACCAAAGCCTTTGCAACTTCCTGAGCCTTTTCTGTCCTGCAAGGGAACACTTCAACCCAATTACTAAAAGTATCCATAAATGGGCAGTGCCTGTGGCTCAGTGAGTAGGGCACCACTCCGCTGGTTCGAACCTGGCCCCAGTCAAAATGCAACAAAAAAGTTGCTGGGCATTGTGGCAGGCGCCTATAGTCTCAGCTAGTCAGGAGACTGAGGCAAGAAAATCGTCTAAGCCCAAGAGCTGGAGGTTGCTGTGAGCTGTAATGCCATGGCACTCTATCAAGGACAACAAAATGAGACTCTGTCTCTGAAAAAAAAAAAATATATATATATATATATATATATCCATAAATACTGGAAAATATTATATACCATGTAACTTAGGGAGATGAGTAAAATCCATTTGAGGAATGTAGATGGTGCTTTGAAGGATTATTTCTCTGACATTTATCACAAGTCCTTATCTGTTTTTTTTTTTTTTAGAGAAAGAGTCTCACTTTGTCACTCTTGGTAGAGTGCTGTAGTGTCACAGCTCACAGCAACCTCCAGCTCTTGTGCTTAGGTGATTCTCTTGCCTCAGCCTCCTGAGTAGCTGGGACTGAAGGTGCCTGCCTGCCACAATGCCTGGCTATTTTTTTTTTTTTCATTGCAGTTTGGCTGGGGCCAGGTTCAAACCCACCACCCTTGGTATATGGCGCCAGCACCCTACTCACTGAGCCACAGGTGCTGCCCCTTATTATCTGTTTTATGGTTTTAAATAAGTTGTTTCCATTAAAGTATCATTAGCTATTTGATAGGTACTCTTACTGCCAAAATGAAAAGACTGATGTAATGTTTTAAGTATTTTCCATTGACTTGCAGCAGGTAATAGCAAAACTCCACTTTTATTTTATAGCCAGCCTGAAAGAAGTAGTGAATAGTCTCTGGATAGAGCCCATTCTTTTTCCTTTTTGTATATATTGAGGCACGTGATTCTCAAGTGATCCCTCCCAAATGAAAGGTGCCACAAGGGGAATTTTTCTCTTCTGTGCTGCAATTTAAGCCTCTTTGTCAGCAAGTTGGTTACCTTCAGAAATATCATCTAAAATGTTTTGGATAATAACTGCTACTTTTTTTTTTTTTTGAGACAGAGTCTCACCATGTCCCCTCGGTAGAGTGCCATGGCATCATGGCTCACAACAACCTTAAACTCTTGGGCTTAAGTGATTCTCTTGCTTCAGCCTCCCAAATAGCTGGGACTACAGGTTCCTGACACAATTCCTGGCTACTTTTTTGTTGTAGTTGTCATTGTTGTTTAGCAGGCCTGGAGCAGGTTCCAACTCACCAGCCCCAGTGTATGTAGCCAGTGCCCTAACCACTGAGATACGGGTGCTGTGCTGATAACTGCTACTTTTCATGGAGCATGAACAGTTTGTGATAATCTGTCTATTTCATGATGATACTTTATGGTAGAATCATTGGGAGTTATGTATTGTCCTTACTTCCAAATGGCAGCACGGGCATGTAAAATGAGGAAAGCATATTTTCAGTCAGTGTATACATTGACTCATTTGTTTTTCCCAATTTCTAAAGCACATCTTAAAGTTATTAGCTCAGCTAATTCCACACTGGTTCCTAAAGAGACAGATACACTCTCAATTACAGCATGCTGAGTAATTACGGTATAGCCAGCTTTATGAGTTTCTTGTTCTATAAAAGAACTTCCACTTGTATATAAATCCATGTCAGGTTCATCTCTTCGTTCTCTATTCTGTTCCATACATCTACCTCTCTATTTTTGTGCCAGTACCAGGCTGTTTGATTGCTACAGAATTAAAGTATAGCCTGAAGTCTGGTAATGTGATACCTCCTGATCTGTTTTTATCTCTGAGTAGTGTAATTGCTTTCGAAGTTTGTTCTGATTCCATGTAAAATGAAGCACTATTTTTTTCAAAGCCTTTAAAGTATGATGATGGTGCTTTTAATAGGGATTGCATTAAATCTGTAGATTTCTTAGGGTAGTATAGACATTTTAACAATTTTGATTCTTCCCAATCATGAGCATAGTATGTTTTTCCATTTGTTAACATATTCAGGTATTCATTTTCTCAGAGTTTCATAATTCTCTTAATAGAGATCTTTCAAGTTCTTTGTTAGATAAATTCCCATACATTTAATTTTCTTTGAAACATTCATTAGGAGAAAGATTCCCTATATAATGAATGGTGCTGGGTGAACTGGTTGGCAACCTGCAGAAGAATGAATCTGGACCCCCATATCTCACCATTAACAAAGATTGATTCTCACTAGATAAAAGATCTAAACTTAAGACATGAAACTATAAAAATATTATAGAGAGAGTTCAGGAAAGATGCTTAACAAAATTGGCCTGGGAGAATTTTTTAGGAGGAGGACTCCCCTGGCAATTGAAGCAACACCAAAATTATATTATTGGGATGTCATCAAACTAAAAAGCTTCAGCATAGCCAAGAGCACAGTAAATAAAGCAAACAGACAGCCTTCAGAATTGGAAAAGATATTTGCAGGTTATGCTTCTGACAAAGGCCTGAAAACTAGAATCCACACAGAGCTCAAACTAATCAATGTGAAAAGAATGAACAACCCCATTTCTATGTGGGCAAGAGACTCGAATGGAAACTTCTCTGAAGAAGACAGGTGCAGGGCCTACAAATACATGAAAAAATGCTCATCATCTTTAATCATCAGAGAAATGCAAATCAAAACCACTTTGAGATATCATCTAACTCCAGTAATATTAGGACACATAAAAAAATCCCAAAACTACAGATAGTGGCATGGATGCAGAGAGAAAGGATCACTTTTACACTGCTAGTGGGAATGAAAGCTAATATGGCCTTTTTGGAAAGAAGTTTGGAAAATACTAAGGAACTAGAAGTGGACCTACCAATTGATCCTGCAATTCCCCATTAGGTATTTACCCAGATGATCAAAAATCATTTTACAAGAATGTTACAACATTTGTACCAGAATATTTATTGCAGCTGAGTTCATAATTGTCAAGTTATGGAAGCATCCCAAGTGTCCACCAACCCATGAATGAATTAACAAATTATGGTATATGTACACCATAGAATACTATGCAGCCACAAAAAAGATGGACACCTTTTAAAAGACTTCACACCTTTTATGTTTACTTGGATGGAGCTGGAACATATTCTTCTTAGTAAAGTATCTCAAGAATGAAGGGGAAAAAAGTATCCAATGTATTCAACACTACAATGAAATCAGTATATAATCACCTACACACTCATAGGAATGGTAAAACATAACTATAGTCCAGAAAGAAGCAGGGAAGAAGAAAGAGAGGGAAGGGAAGGGGGAAGGCTGGGAAAAGGGAGGGTATTTGGGGGACCTAACCTAATGCACATAATGCAATGGTACATTTCTTTTTTTCTTTTTTTTTAGAGACAGAGACTCACTTTGTCACCCTTGGTAGAGTGCTGTGTCATCACAGCTCACAGCAACCTCCAGCTTTTGGTCTTAGGTGATTCTCTTGTGTCATCCTCCCAAGTAGCTGGGACTAGAGGTGCCCACCACAATGCCCGGCTATTTTTTTGTTGCAGTTTGGCCGGGGCCAGGTTCAAACCCGCCACCCTCGGTATATGGGGCCAGCGCCCTAACCACTGAGCAACAGGCACCACCTGCAATGATACATTTCTAAACTATTAAGAATAGAGTATGAATGTCTTACTACAACAAATAAGCGAGGAGATGGTTATGTTAATCAGTTAGATGTAAGCATTCCACATTGTATATCAAATCAGGACATTGTGCCTCATAAATACATTAATGTACAGTTATGATTTAACAAAGAATTTTTTTTAAAAGACTATGTCAGATTAGATGGAGGAGTTTCTTATAAGTCTTCTCTGGCTGCATAGGTCTGTGTTATAATTTGTTGGCAGTCATGTCCTATTTCTTCACTGGAATCAGGGAGAAAAGTGGCAGAACTAAAAGTGCCACAGGTGTGTAATTGAAGCACCAGCCCTTCTAGTAATAAGGCTTGATATTTAAAGACGTGGTTGTCTGACAGCCAAAGATTTTCTTTTTGAATTTAAAAGTCCAGTAAGGTCATGAGAAGTATAAATAATTAGGTCTCATCCCAAAGTTATCTTAGTTGCCTCTGGGGTTACAGCTGCTTCAACTCACAGTGTGGCCATCCCTTGGCCATGGTGTCAATGTATTTACAAAGATAATTACAGGTTGTAAAACTAGATCCCAGTGTTGGGTCAAGACTCCTAGGGCAATTCCAGTCTTCTCTATAACATATAGATCAAACTGTCTTCTGGTAGGAAGACGTAAAGCAGGGACCTATAAAAGAGCATTTTTCAACTCTTGGAATGCCTTATCTGATTCTGGTTCCCATTCTAAAGTGACCAGGCACTCTTTTTGAGCATTTTTAACTAAATAATAGAGTAGTCTGGGTATTTCACTATATCCAGGAATCCAGATTCTGCAAAAAGCCTATAATTCCTAAGAAGCTTTGAAACTGAGAGTATGAGGTTTAGGGTGAGCCAGTATTGGTGAGAGAGGATACCTGGGAAGGGTGAGGTCTAGGAGACAAGGTCTTCTCAAGGAGACCACAAGGATACACCTGCAGGGTCCTCTCCATGGTGACTCAGCTCTTGGGAATTTGTAAACTTAATTTCCTGGAACTTGGAAATTTCTAAGTTCTGTGAAATCCTGTAATTCTGTAGGAGCTAGAATAGCATCGCCCACTTGATTCAAACTGGCCAATGAGTAAGGTACCTGAGGGGTGGAACTTTTTGACTGTCAATAAAAAGGGAAACACCAAGCCAGTCAGGGAACGTGGCCATTAGGAATTCTTCTATGCCTTAAGCTCCTGGCTGATGAATAAAACCCTTCCACTTATAAACGTGGTGTTTGGGTGCTCCTTCTCTCCGTTGGGCCTTGTCTTCCTGCAGCATTTTTGGTTCCCTGACCAGAAAGTGAGATCACCCTTGGAGAGAACATGTACCTGGTAGTTGCTGCCAATCCTCTGGACACCCACGAGGGGGCCCCTGGTTGACCTGGGTGACGTGAACCACTGAGTGCACCAGGGAGGCAGTTTGGCCTCCCTGTGTGGATGCCTCTACTGGGCTGAGAAGCGACTCTATCAGTGGGTCTTAAAGGAGTCAAACACCAGGAGGAACTGGCATGCAGGAACAGGTACATACATAGGGAGACATCTAAGGCAAGGTATGATTCATCTGGGGGTCCCACTACAGTTTTAGTGGAAGAAGGAGCCTGATCAACTCCTTGGGTATTAGATCACTGTCAGGTGTTTTGGGAGGTGTGACTGACAGAACTCTGAGGGTGGAGTTGGACCTCCCTTCACAGGGCCTAGGGAAGTGTTGGTTTGCCTCTTATGGCTAAGTGGCAGCTCGAGTGGCAATCGAGTCTGCCCAGGTTAAGAAATGGGTTGGAATTGCGTGCATGTGAGTGCTTGGAGACTGACTGAAAAAGGTAACAATAGGTGGGCTCCCCCCATTCATGGGGTGAAACAAATGTGTGAGTGTCCCCTTCTTCCCTGCTCCAACTTTGCCCCCTGGCTATTCTGAGAGAAACTGGAAGTTCCAGGTTTTCTTATTTCTGTCTTTAGTGGCAGCCATGTGGCCACGTGGGTCTTGGGAGAAAATGAAAAGACAGTAGAAAGGATGTTGTTGTAATTTTGTTACTGGAATTTCTTCAGTGAGTCTTTGGTCTCAGGAATTTGAGAATTGAGCCTGCGGGCCACAGATCAGTGATCAAATGGGATTTTGTTGGATGTAGGGGCATGCAGATGGAGTGGAGAGTGCCAGAGCTCTTGGCAGAGGGGCCATGCCTTGGAAAGTGTTGTGGTTAGGGCAGTCTGGTGAGCTCTGGATGGCCCTTGAAAATATGGGGGACAGTGTATAAATCTTATGCTAGGCAGGCAGGGCTGTATCCATATCAGCAACAGGTCTCCAAGGTGAACAGCTGCTGGAAGCGGGGAAGAGGCTCAGGTAGGAGGTTTGGAATAGCATCTCCTTCTTGATTCAAACTGGCAAATGAGAATGGTACCTGTGGGGTGGAACTTTTGACTCCTTGAAGATCCACCGAGGGCATCCTTTCTCTGCCCAAAACTTTTTCTGAAACCTTCAAAGAAGACCTTATGCCCAAGCCAGTTGGTCAGTGTGGCCATTTGGAATTCTATGCCATAAGCTCCCGGCTGGTGAATAAAGACCTTCCTCTTTTAAATGTCATGTTGGGTGCTTTTCTCTCCATTGGGCCTCATCGTCCTGCAACATTAGTTCTATTCTTTCTTTGCCCAAGGCCCTCCACCTCTGAAAGTTGGAGACCCAAATAATGCATTTCAGGCACACATAGTTGGGCCTTAGAAACTTTATACCCACAATTAGACAGAAAATTTAATAGAGCTTGGGTAGCTTTGTGGCATTCCTCTGCATCTGATGTTCCCCAGAAAAGGTCATCTACATATTGAATAAGAGTCACTGTAGGATATGAGAAAGAACTTAAATCTTGGGCTAAGTCTTGTCTAAATAAGAGAGATCTATTCCTAAATCCCTGAGGTAACATAGTCCATGTAAACGGGGTGTAGGAGTCAGAGGTGTCTTCAAAAGAATGGGGAATTCTTTGTTTGTTTTTAAGTTTATTTGGGCATATATTTTTGTTGTTGTTGTTGGGGTTTTTTGCAGGTTTTTTTTTTTTTTTTGGGCCAGGGCTGGGTTTGAACCCACCACCTCCCGCCTATGGGGCCAGCACCCTACTCCTATGAGCCGTAGGCACTGCCCTCAGGGGAATGCAGAAAAAGGCATCTTGTAAGTCTAAGACTGTGAAACAGGCAGCTTTTTCAGGGATTTGAGATAATAAAGTATATGGATTGGGAACTACAGGATGGAGAAGAATGACTGCTTAATTTATAATGTGGAGTTCTTGTACTCATATCTTAGTCACGTTTGGGTTTGACAATCCTAGAATAGAAGTGTTACACCAACTGTTGCAAGGTATTAATAATTTCTGTTGCTTTAGCTTTTGTATTATGGGTATTCGCCCAGTCTTAGCTTTTGCTTGTAGAGGATATTGCTTTTGATTCATATAGCAGGTGGCTTTTTTAACTTAATTTACACTAGTTGAGTATATTTTCCGCTTCCCACCTGTCCCTTAGTAGTCCATCTCTAATTTCTGTCTCTAACAAGGGAAGAAATAATATAGGTTCTTGTCCCATATTCATATAAATGGTGGTCCCTGATTTAGTCAGTATGTCTCTTCCTAAAAGGGAATAGGACTTTCAGTCATGATTAGGAAGGCATGAGAGAACAGCCCATCCCCCCAATTGCAGCTTAAAGGATGAGAGAAGAATATGGTAATTGGCATTCCAGATACACCCTGTATAGGTAAAGATTTGGGAAATAGAAGATCAGGGTTAGAGAGGAGTATAGAAAAGGTCACTCCAGTGTGTGGAGAGCAGGCTGTGAGATGGCAGGGCCCTCAAAGCTTGGGGAGCATTCAGAGAATGAGCCCCCAACTGCTTCTCCTCCATTCCCAAAACAGTCATATTCCTTTCTTCATGCTAGCTCTGTCAAAAGTCATGTAGCCCTTTCTTTGTTTAGTTAACTATGCAGAGATGCTTGAGATCTCTCCCTTCTTTCTCCTTGTCATATGCTAACAAAGTTAAGTAGAAACAACTAAGTCACATAGTTCTTCCTTTGTTTTGTTAACCACGCAGAGATCCTCCTTACCTCTCCCTTCTTACTTCTTGTCATATGTTAATGAAGTTGATTAGAAACCATTAACAAGATGATTTGTCTCTATTGGAGTCATTTATAGTTTCTAATCATATTGTAAGACCAAAAATATATCTTTTGTTTATGCTACTTCCCTGTAGAGAACCCTGTACAGATACTATAAAATAAAGCTGATTTTGTGCTTTGTGCCATCAGCTCAGTCAGTCCTCCTGATACTATCCTTTGTTTCTGTGTCTTCTCTTATGCTGTATTTTCCTCATTCCCCACCAATTCCCCTTTGGTTTGCTACCCTCTGCTGTGCTGGTTCAGGACACCAGTGTCCAGAATAAATTCTATTTCCTGGACCTCCACTATGAGACAGACCTAGGGTTTTTGAGGGGTGATGAGATAAGCTGGAGCCATGAGAAACTGCCCCGGGCACCCTCAGTCCAGGTGAGGGACTGACAGTCTCACTGCTCAGGAGGCCTTTGCCTATGGAGACAGACTGCCCTCCAGTGTTCACCCTTGCATTCTGGACAAGAGCCTCCTGGCTTACCTGGCCGGCGGTGCTGCCTGGGGCAATTTCTCCTAAAGTGGCCAGTCTGACCACGTTGGAAGCACTTGTTCTTAGCTCCTCTGGCTTCCCTCTGCTCCTGAATGGTGCCTGCCTGTAGTGCCATTGCTAGTGCTGTTGAGAGAGAATACCTGAGAAGGGTGAGGTCTAGGAGAACAGGTCTTCTCAAGGAGACCACAAGGATACACTTGCAGTGTCCTCTCCATAGTGACTCAGCTCTTGGGAATATGTAAACTTAATTTCCTGGAACTTGGAAATTTCCAAGTTCTGTGAACTCCTGTAGTTCTGTAGGGACTGGAATAGCATTGCCCACTTGATTCAAACTGGTCAATGAGAAAGGTACCTGTGGGGTGGAACTTTTTGGCTGTCAATAAAAAGGGAAAGACCAAGCCAGTCAGGGAGTGAGGCCATTAGGAATTCTTCTATGCCATAAGCTCCTGGCTGGTGAATAAAGCCCTTCCACTTCTAAACGTGGTGTTTGGGTGCTCTTTCTCTCCGTTGGGCCTTGTCTTCCTGCAACATTTTTGGTTCCCTGACCAGGAAGCGAGATCACCCCTGGAGAGAACATGCACCTGGTAGTTGCTGCCAATCCTCTGGTCACCCACATGGGGGCCCCTGATCGACCTGGGTGAGGTGAACCACTGAGCATGCCAGGTAGACAATTTGGCCACCCTATGTGGTTGCCTTGGCTGGACAGAGGAAGGACACCCTTGGTGGATGTTCAAGGAGTCAAACACTGGGACGAACTGGCATGCAGGAACAGGTACCTAACACAGGGAGCCATCTAAGGCAAGGTATGATTGATCTGGGGTTCCCACTACCGTTTTTTTTTTTTTTTTTTTGAGACCGAGCCTCAAGCTGTCACCCTGGATAGAGTGCCGTGGCATCACAGCTCACAGCAACCTCCAATTCCTAGGCTCAAGCGAGTCTCCTGCCTCCGCCTCCCAAGTAGCTGGGACTACAGGCGCCTGCCACAACACCCGGCCATT
>CAUYRH010005125.1:0-44954 GCA_963574655.1 Perodicticus potto
TAAATGAGAAAATAGCATGAATGTTACATTAATCAGGTTGATAAAAATATTTCCGATTGTATGGGAAGCCCGCACACTGTACTCCAAGCCTGAACTATTGTACACAGTTATGACTCAATAAAAAATAATTAAAAAAAAAAAAAGAAAAAGAAAAATGTGTCTGTAAATAATTTACAGTATTATGTACTTTTAAACTCTATGGTATTAATGATACATTATTAAATGCATAGTTCTACAATATATCTTTATATTTGCTGGATGTTTTTCAATGTTTTATCTGAGGTTATCCAGGTAGCTCTAAGTTAATTATTTAACTATGAGGCATCATTTTATTCACACAATGTTTTAATGCTGTTAAACATAGGATATTTCCAAATGCTCACTATTAAAATTAATGTTACAATAAACAATCTCATACAAGATATGGAAGTTCAGGTTCAGAGGATATATAAATCTTCACATTTACCAGATATTATCAAATTCCTTTCCAAAATTATTTGAGAGTTCTTATTCTGCATACCATAAAGAAACATTTGAAATTTTCAGAGTCTATATTATGCTCTTCCTTTTGGTATAAAATTATATTTCAGATATGTTTTAAATTTGTATTTTCATAATATCATTTACATTTCTTTTTTGAGAATGCCTAAGTTCTGTTTACTTTTAGCTGGGTTTTTGTTATACATCGTTAGAATATTTTACATATTGTGAATACTCACTGTTTTCAGACACAAATACTCAAACACACATACACTTCCTAATTTTTATCTTCAAATACGTCTTCCCACTTTTGTCTTTTAACCTTAAGGCTTTTGTTATGTAAAGATTGTAATGTGTCAATTCATCAATAATTTCTGGTCTGGTTTGTGATTATCTGTGCATAGTGTAGGGAATGGTTGTCTTACTCCAACTTTAATAATACAGTTTATTTACTTTTAAGAATCTCACAGTAGGTTTTCCAATAGAGTAAAACTTACTCTGTATGTATTGTTTTTATTTATTTGTGTTCCAATGTAGAACTCATGCTTGAGAACACTGCAACTAAAACTAGTGGGAGATGCATCAGAACCCCAGAATCCAAGAAGTCCCAGGGCACTCAGGGTCAGAACCATTCATTTCTTTGTAAGTTCATTTCTTCATTCATCTTCACTTTCTAGATTTACTCTACACACTGGTCCCAGACTCCCTCAAGGTAGACCTAATGAAGCCATATATTCCTCCATGCCTGTTTACTATTGATTTAATTTACCTGTGACTTGTTCATTATAATATGATCACATGGGGAAACGAGTCATTAACCAAGGCAACAATTACACTAACAAGGATCAATTTAATCTCCTGCTCTGTGTTGTCAAACTTTAATAACATTTTAGTTTATCCTGCTCTTGTGGTGAGGAAAAGAATGTAATCATCCTCTTTCACGTGCCTGTTTCATCACCGTAACTGGGTAACCCATACGTGCTGCTGTGAAATCACTGGTTTAATGCTCTCTAATGTGATTCTTTCCTCTTTTGATCCATTTAATCATATAAACTATGGAAATTCTTGTAGGAAAAAAAATCTGAAATAATGTGTTTTTGTTATTTTTGTTAGAATGTATTTCTAGGAAAAAAGATGTGGTTTTTGAAAAACTGTTATAAACTACAAATGGGAACAAACATGGCAAGTATAACAAATGTATTATTGGATATATATATATTTTTGCTCTACACAAGATGTCAATACCTTACATTTATATTCTATTATCTATTTCAATATGATCAATAATGGAACATTTATTATTTTTGTGAAGGAGGTTGGGTTTCCTGTTGAAGTTAATAAACAACGCTTCATGTTACTGATTTTCCTGAACAGATCACTGTCCCCATATATTGTAACGCAGTCTATCTACTTACCTGATATCAGAGTCTTCTTCATAAAATGGATGTGAACATCACCGTGTGACTAACAAAATCACATTATTTTTGCAGTGTAGAAGAATTGCTAAGCTTTTGCCTCTTTTTTTGATTAATTTCATGCCTGACTCAGTCAGAGATTAGGCCTTGACACAGGTTATAATTAAATATTGAAATCATGAAGTGCAAGAATGTTTAATTTTTAAAATATGAGTTTTAATTTACCTCATACAGAGAATAGCTCTGGTCACCTGCAGAGATGCATTACACACTACATTGCCTAATGTAGGATGCCTGAATAAGGCTGAGCATACAGTTAAAGTAAACTAATGCAATTTACTGAACAGCAGTCAAATATTTATCCAGTTGATGAAGCAGACTTTATGTGAAACTCAGACAATAATTAAAGAGAAGCCTTGCTTAAAACATGCTTACTACAGTTTTCACAAATACATTATATCCTTTCTGGATTTTCCGTTTCCTAAATATCTCTGCTTACGTGAAACACTCCACAGTGAGAGTTCTATGGGATCATACTCAGTGTGGTTCTCAATGTTTCACAGTATTTTAAAGCGAGGAGGTGGGTTGATTGCTGAAGTGCCCCAAATCTTCATAGATCTCTAGGTTTGCGATGTCGCATGGCAGTGCCACAGATCAAAATCTATTTACCCACTTTTAGAGTCTTCCTGGCTCGTGACTTGCTTTGGCCAATAGAATGTTGCAGCCAGATTGCTGTGCCCATTCAGAATCTCTTCATGCTTCAAGAAACTGCATGCTTCTACTTGTGCTCGTGGAAACCTGCATGAGCATGAGAACAAGCCCAGGCTATGGAGAACACATGGAGCCCATCCAAAATTGGTTAGCTCCGAGCCACCCTGCTGCGTTACTACAGTGAGGCCTGTTGAGATTGACCAAGCCCAAACCGGAGTGCAGAACCACCTAGATTATTTGCAGACTCATGAGAAATAATAAATGGTTGCTTCTTTAAGCCATTATACTTATGATTGTTTGCTACATCATCATAGATAATTGAAGTAGAATTTGGAAATGTACTCCAGAGTCCCCATTTTATAGATGAGACAACTGAGGCCTGAGAAGTTTAAGTACCTTGTTCACATTTCCATATCATCTGTGGCAGAGCCAGGTTTAGAGAGAGATAATATTATCCAGTTATTTTGTCTTTTTTTTTTTTTTTTTTGGCAACAGAGACTAAAGAACGCTTGCCAAGAGAATTGGAGTTGCACTGTAATAAAATGGTATTTGTTAAAAATAACTGTAACAGCCTTCTATACTTTTATTACAGCCAGAATATTATCTGACAGTATTTCTTAGATTCTTTTTTCTAAGTTATGTGAAGAGAATTATGAATGACAGGATGAAGACTATTTTCAAATGAAGTAATCCCCTAATTTTCAATCATTGTGATATTACTATTAATCCATACTTTTAGACTATTTCTGAAATAGTCTAAAAGGATTTAGCAAGGATCTTCTTAGAGTTTTGTTTAGCAGAACTAAAATTTTCTCTGAATTTCATTGCATCCAAAACTATCTGTATTGGATATTCCAGATGATGAGCATTTAAGAAATTATTAAATACTATGGTGAATAAATGAACAAAAGCTGTTTAAATCCATGTGTCACAGGATAGCATGTTATAAAATTGTATTCTGTCAAATTTGTCACACAATAAAATTTTTTTGAAAATAATTGAGGCTTCTTTTCAGAGTTGCAAATATTTCTACTTCTGTTCCATTATACCTACAATTCTTATGATCTATAGAATTGGGTTGGTCTTATAAAAGTTCCCTAGACAGCTTTTAAATTAAAAATTGCTAGGGTACTCTGGGAGGTCGAGGCAGGTGGATCACTTGAGCGCAGGAGTTCAGGACCAGCCTGAGCAATCGTGAGACCCTGTTTCTACTAAAAGGAGTCAGGCATGGTGGTGGGCACCTGTAGTCCCAGCTACTTTGGAGACTGAGGCAAGAAGATGGCTTAAGCTCAACTGTATGAGATGCCGTGACTTTTTCTCCACCATGTGTTTCCCCACCATGGCATTCTTCCCAAGGTGACAGAGTGAAACTCTGTCTCAAGAAAAAAGAAATTGCTGGGTTCCACTTTCACAATTTCTGATTAGATGAACCTGAGACGAGACTGAAGATTTGTATTGCTCACAAGTTTCTGCGTGAGGCTGCAGCTGCTGGTTGGAGGACTACACTTTGAGAATTTCTCCCTTCTAGTTTTCCACAATTGAATTGCTCAAATACTTTGTGGATTGTCCATCTTAAAATATACCTTGCTACAATATTTTAGTGGGAGCTAAAAGAAGCATATGAACTATATTCATAATTTACTAAGTAAATTATGCAGTACAATATTCTGTCAATCAAAATCAATGAGACAGTCAGTACACTTAGTTTGAACAGCCTTGACTTCAGGTTGAGACATGTCCAAAGTTTGCAGACATGTCCATGTCCACAAACCAGAGGGGGAACTTGTCAAAAAAAAAATCAAATACTGTCATAAGACTCGTAATATTTGGAATGCAGGCAAATTAATTTAAATGATCATCCTCCAAAGGGAAATAATTTGCGAGAGTTTTTAAGAGGTAAAGAAATGCCTATTTCCAGTCCACAGACAGTTCTTTTTTTTTTTTTAATGAGAGTATTCACATAACACTTTCCATGACAGCTTCTGCTTTCCATCACTCAGCTCTTGGTGAAAATAGTCCATTTTTGGCTTACTGACTGTATGTTTGGGCTTAATCCAAAAATGAACTTCTTGAAAGGTTTTAAAGAAATGATTTCAGTTGTTTTTAATTCCTGACTGTTTCAAATAAAGAAAACAAACTATAAAAAGGGTAGTGGGATTTTAATTGCATTTTTTTCATTTAAAAATCAGATAACTTCCTAATGGACCTTTATATGTTTCTGTCCTCTACAGAAATCCCATACCTTCCTCAATTTGAAGATTGAGATTAGAAAAGGATTGGCATCTGAAAATGTCCTCTCAGAAAACACACACAAAGGCATATGTGTGTCCCAAACCCTTGAGTATGCACATTTCAAAGGCGCCAGCCAACTCGATTTGTCTCCTTCTGGTAAACATGCCTCACTGGCCACTCTTTCTGTCTGCTTCAGGAGGCGCCCATGCAGTATTGTTTATAATTTTTATCAGTGTAGCTTTTTGCCTACCACCTACTTAAAAGCTCATTTTTCTTCTTTTCTGTGGTTCTTTACTTCTTCCCTTACAAGAAAAAAATAATAATAAAAAGGCAAATCGAGCTAATCCAAGGCATTAGACAGAGAAGATTTTCTTGCCCTGTTTATTTTTAACATTCTCTTGGTCTGTACCTTCCTTATCTTTGAAGCTGGCTCTGTAGAAGGTAAAAGTTTCTGAGTGCAGAACACCACACAGAGGTATTCTGAAGTGGCACATTCCAGTCTAGCAAAGATTTCTCACAGAAAAAGTTAGTCTGATTCTAAACAAACAAAGCTTTCCTATTCCCAAATACAATGGGTTTGTTAGAGTAGGTAAAATTCAAAAACATAGATGTTTAAAGACATCTTTTAAAACTTTATAAACACTGTCGCCACATCTGAGTCATTATTAGACATGGATAAATGTCATTGAATACTGGACCGATTATTCTAGCCTATGTAGAATAAAATTTCTGGTTGCAAATGGTTTCAATTCCTTCGTGAATTTCCCAATTAACTCTTAATTTTTGGTGATCCTTTGAACTCATGTGGCTTCTCCTGCTATTCCCTTCATTTTGATTTGAAATGATCTTGTGGTGTTGCCAGCTAATGTTTTATCAATCTGAGTGCTACCTGTCTAGTTAAAACTTAAGTGCCCTGATGACCTCCCAAGAATTTCAGGTGTCACCATGCAGTGCATAAAGAACACTCCACAAGAATGTGCTAAGTGACGGTACCTTGGGACTGCAGAGTCAATATTCTCATGTGGGATAGGGCATAGCTGAGGCAGGTGAGAAAGACATCAAACCACCTGGAGAATGTTTTTCCATCCTATTTAAAGTTTTCTTTGACAAAAAGCAACTCAACACAGGAGCTGAAGGAGGAGGGAAGTGCTGTTAGGCTATGACCTACAATAAATATTTTCGGCTGAAGAAATGGCAGTGAGAAGGTGTAGACGAAGAAATAGCCACTGTGGAACAGGCAAAGTCGTAGCCTCACCAACCATTTCAGTGCCCTTTAGAGGGTTTTATTAGTCTGTAAGGTAGGAAAAGGGTGGTACCTTAGATGGAAAGTCTGATTTTGACACCAGGAATGCACAAACACATACTGAGGTTGTGCAAGAAGAAAGCTACAAATAGGCCAAGGAACTTCCTTTATGCCAAGTCATTAAGCGACCCATCCTTACAAAGCATCCATTATACTATATGCCAGGAACAGTATCTGTCCTTAATTGGCCAGATGTCCAACTAGCTCTTCCAGCTTGTCTCTTTCTTGTTAGCTATACACTGAAAGAATTTTCCCCTTTGAAATCAAATAATTAGTCGCAGGTAGAGGCTGAGGGCAGATATGCTAGTCCTTTCCCCAACAAAGTTCAAACTCTCCTAGTGAAACACTCCTCAGTGAATAAGTTAATGAATCACTAAATGTAAGTATAAGATAATCTTTTAAATTTTTTTCCTATCTTCGAGCTTACTCCTCTCAAACTTCCCACAAACTCTCCTACAAGAAATGTTTAAGAGTGTTAAATACATGGAACAGAACATTTGATACCCACCAGTATAAACATACCCAAAAGGTAAAACTCACAATTCTTATAAAACAGTAAGCAAAGAAGAAAACCAAGCAAATAGCTAATAGTCAATATGATGACCAGAACAGTATATCACATATTAATACTAACATTGATTGTAAAAAATTTTACTTTAGTAATTAAAAGATATAGATTAGTTGAATGTATTTTTAAAAGCACCCCAAAAATATGCTGGCTCTGAGAAGCCCATTTAACTCATGAAGATTAGTGTAAACACAGGGGTAAAGGAGTAGAAAAAATTTACATGCAAATGGAAACCAAAAGCAAGCAGGAATAGCTATTCTTATATCAGATAAAATTGACTTTATATCAAAAGTGGTAAAAACAAAATACAAAATTAAAAAAATACATATGTGGAACATAAAACAAAATTTAAAAAATCTATATATGTATATAAAGATGGTCACTATACAACGATAAAGTGAGCAAATCAATAAGAAGATGCAACAATCTATAAATATATGTAGACCTACCACAGGAGCTCCCAGATTCATGAAATAAATTTTACTAGATCTAAGGAAAGAAATAAACAGTAACATCATAATAGCGGGGGACTTTAACACTCCTCTAAAAGAATTGGACAAATTATTGAGGCAGAAAATCAATAAAGAAACACTGGAATTAAATAGGAGTCTAGAAGAAATTTATCTAAGAGTCATTTATGGAACATTCTACCCAAATACCTCAGATACATTTTTCTCATTAGCATATGGGACATTTTCCAAGATGGAACATATGTTGGGCCACAAAACAAGTCTCAGCAAAATCAGAAAAATCAAAATCATGTAAAATATTGTCTCAAATCATAATGGAATAAAAATAGAAATTAATCAAAGGAGTGAGGCACCGGCCCCATATGCTGCAGGTGGTGGGTTCAAACGCAGCCCGTGGTAAAAACCACACACACACACAAAAAAAATAGAAATGAATTCCAAGACAAACACTCAAAACCACACAAATATATGTAAATTAAATGACCTCCTAATAAATGATCCTTCAGTCAATTATGAAAAAAAAGTGGAAATCAAAAAGTTTTTAATTGAAAAACTAAAACCTCACAAGTTTCCAAAACCTCAGTAAAAGTCAGGCTATGATAGAAATTCATAGTCTTAGATGCCCAGATCAAAAACATAGAAATATCACCAATTAAAAATCTAATGTTACACCTCAAGAAACTAGAGAAAGAACAAACCAAACCCAAAGCTAGCCAAAGAAAAGAAATAAAGATCAGAGCAAAACTAAATGAAATGAAAACAAAAAAATTTATAAAGTATCAACAAAATTAAGTTGGTTCTTTGAAAAGATCAACGAAATCCATAGATCACTGGCTAGATTAACTAGAAATAAAAGAGAAAGACTCAAATAAGCTCAATCAGAAATGAAAAAAAAGGTATTTCAACTGATATCATAGAAATACAAAATATCATCCATGACTATGCATACAAACTGGTAAATCTAGAGAAAATTGATATGTTTTTGGAAACACACAACTTCTCAAGCTGGAATCAGGAAGAAATAAAAATCCTAAACAGACCAATAAAGAGTGGAGAAACTGAAACAGAAATAATAATTAAAAAAAAAAAAAAAGACTCCCAGCAAACAAAAAACCAAATAAAATCCCTGGTCCACATAGATATACAGACAAATACTACCAGACCTACAAAGAAAGAGAGGCACCTATCCTACTGAAATTGCTCCATAAAGTTGAAAAGGAGGAAACACTTCCTTACTGATTCTATGAAGCCAATACTACCTTGATTCTAAAGCCAGGGATGTATACAACTAAAACATAAAAATTAAATTAAAAACTACAGATCAATATCTCTCATAAACATAGATTCAAAAGTCCTCAACAAAATACTAGCAAACCAAACATCTAAAAGAGAATTCACCACAATCAAGGTGGTTTCATTGCAGGGATAAAGAGATGGCTCAACATATGCAAATTAATAAATGTGGTTCACCACAGAATTAAAAATAAAAAAAATTTAAAAAATATGCATTCAGTAAAATCAAACTCCCTTTGACAGTAAACACCCACAGCAAATTAGGAGGAATAAATCTCAAAATAACAAAAAACAAACAAACAAACAAAAACAAAAAAAAGAAAAGAAATACAGACAACATCACAACGAATGAGGAAAATTTGAAAGCATTCCCCTGAAAGACGACAAGGACGACCGCCTTCACCACTTCTATTCAACATTGTACTGGAAGTCCTAGCCAAAATAATCAAGCCATAGAAAGAAATAAAGGGCATACAAATCAGGAAAGAAGAGGTCAAACCACCCCTGTTTGCTGACAATACAATCTTATATCTAGAATAGCAAAAAGATTCCACGAAAAGACTCCTAGTATTGGTAAATGAAGTCTCAGTTTACAAAGGTAATGTAGGCAAGTCAGTTGCATTTCTATATACTAATAACAGTGAAGCTGCCATTCAAATCAAGAATGCAATACCATTTACAATAGCTACAAAGAAAATAAGATGCCTAGGCATATATTTAACCAAGGAGGTAAAAACTCTCTGAAAAGAGAGCTATAGAACACTGTCAAAAGAAATCATAGATGATACAAACAAATAAAAAAGATCCCATATGCGTGGATTAGAAGAATTAACCCAAAGTGATTTACAGGTACAACACGATTCCCACCAAAATTCCAACATGATTTTCCACAGATCTAGGGAAAAAAAAATCCTAAACTTCCCATAGAAGAAATAAGCTCCGGAATAGTCAAAGGAATCCTATGAAAAAGGAACAAATCTAGAGCTATCACATTACTTGACTTCAAATTATACTTCAAGGTTAAAGTAACCAATACACTATGGTACTTATATATAAGTAGACATGTAGACCAATGGCACAGAATAAAGAACCTGTAAATGAAGCGGTATAGCTAAAACAAAGTGATTTTTTAGAAAGTGTACAAAAACATACACTGGGAAAAGATGCCCCATTTAGTAAATAGTCCTCAAGAACCTGAATCATGAAACATGTAGAAGAATGAAACTGGATCCTTGTCTCTTGCCATATAAAAAATGGACTCAAGACTGGGCTCAGTGGCCCACACTTATAATCCTAGTTCTCTGGGAGACTGAGGCAGGTGGATTGCTTGAGCTCAGGAGTTTGAGACCAGCCTGAGCGACCAAGTAGTAGGCCAAGTTCAATATTAGCTCTTGACTAGGAATGCTGCCTTGATCCAAACTAATATATCAACTCAAGAAACTACTCCCTCTATTTTTTCTTCCTTCAAAGAGAACTTGGGAAAAAATGAATTTGATATGTTCCATGCCTTCTATATTCAAAATTTGGTCTATTAAAACCCTTTTTAAGAATGTCACTAGTGGCAACTATCAATCAGGGCTCAGACAGAGAAAGAGAAGCAATAGGAGATAAATATTATAGAATTTATTACAAGTAATTAACTTATGAGACTTTAATTAAAGGGAAAAATATATTTAGGGTGGATATGAAATATATGAGGTAGGTTTTCAAGAAGGGCAGGCTGCAACTCTCCAGCATAAGCTGATGCTGCAATCCACATTTAGAATTTCTCCTTCAGGGAATCAACCCTCAGCCTTCCTTTTATGGCCATCGAGCTCATTGAGTCAGGCTTACCCAGGTTATCTAGGATAATCTTCCTTCAAATCAACTGGTTATAGAATTTAAACACATCTACAAAACGCCTTTATAGCAACACTTAGATTAGTGTCTGATTGGAAAAACTAAGGACCAGAGCCCAGCCAAGTTGACACAGGAAACCAACCATCACAGCATCTCATTGCCATGAACAGACCACTTTCCAAACACCTCATCCAGCCAGTCCCCTGTGCTCCTCCCACATTGCTGCTCCACTTTTCCAAACTCAGAAAGTTGGGGTGTTATTGTAATCCTAAATTAAATACATATCTGGTAACTAAATTCATAAACTCATTCTAGAAAAAGAGATGCATAACTCAATGTTGAATTTTGGAATTATTTTTCTGGAATGACCATAAGAGCTATTTGAAGGTCTGACACTTAAGATTATGAACTTGCCACTGTGCCCTTACATTGGCAGCACTGTATAAATAATTTGTAAGGTTCACAATCTTGATATGTCATTGTCTCGTAGCCATGTTCCTGTTGACATGTGATGTCTTATTGAGTGGCATTTATTATTGTTGCGAATTTTTGAGTGCTATACAACGACAACTCTGATGGCCATTCCAGAAAGAGTTCCAAAATTGCTTTGAAGGGCAGACCAGTCGTTGGTATTGGTGCATAGCTTCCTAAGGGGAATATTTTGAAGATGCCCATAGTGACATTCAGCTTTTAGGTATGTAGCACTTTTTCTAGGATGAGTTCACAAACTTAATTATCATACCTCACATACTTTTTCAAAAAGAAAAGCAACCTTATTTGTTTTTGTTTGTATGTGTGTTTGTTTTTTTGAGACAGAGTCTCACTTTTTCACCCTTGGTGGAGTGCCGTGGCATCTTAGTTTACAACATCCTCAAACTCTTCTGCTCAAGTGATCCTTTTGCCTTAGCCTCCTGAATAGCTGGGACTTACAGGTGTTCAACACAACACCCAGCTATTTTTAAGGATGGGCTCTCAGTCTGGCTCGGGCTGGTCTCCAACTCCTGAGCTCAGGGGATCCACCTGCCTAGGCCTCCTACAGTGCTGGGATTACAGGCATGAGCCACCACACCCAGCCTAGGATCCTTACTTGTTGAAAACAAAGCAAAGCAAAACAAACAAACAAAAAGGAAGAAAATGTTGGAATTTAGGGAAGTCAAGAATTTCTGTAGGACTAGGCTTCTAGGACTCTTGTTCTTTCCCAGTTTTAGTGCTGGAGCCATATCCGTGTCTGTGAGGCTTGACTTCCTCTGTAAATGAAAAGGCAACCTGAGGCATCTCTCTCTCTTCTGTCTCTCTCTGTCTCTCTCTCACACACACTCCGATATGTTTACACACCTCATCTTCCATCTTGTCTGAAAATACATCTTCAGTATCTTTAATTGACTTTACTCTTTGGCCTTAAGTGTCCAGCACTCTTCAGATATCCCTCTAACTTAATCAACACAGTCTCTCTGGATTCATTGCACGGGCCTCCCGTAGATTCCATGACTGACAACTCAGGGTGTTCAGGGTAGGATCCTGGGCTAGAAATGCAGCTAGGAGTCACTTCCACTCGCTCTGCCCTCAGCCTTCACCCCCCCCCCGGAACCCACTGTTGTCTCTTCTTCCTTGAAACTCTCTCCATAGGTCCCCACATTTCCATTTTCATTGCCTCTGCTTCCATGCCACCTCCATAACCTTTCTTCTGAATTATTGAAATTAGTCAGTAAATGTTGTCCTTAAAAATTAATCTTTCCCCCCTCAACTCTTTTCTCTTCCCTCATCATATAGCCTGTAGAGTTACTGTTCAGGAACAAAGAACTAATTACTTCACTCCACTTCTTATAAACATAAACAACAAAATCAGGCCCCAAACTCTATGTCCAACCTCATCTCTTGCTGCATATCTGCTTTCTACTTCCCTGAACAGTCCAGTGTTTTCCCTTCTTTATGCCTGGCCTGTGCTGTTCTTTTCTTCAGTACTTACATTCTTTTTCCTACCATTTGAAACTTTCCCATGGACAGAATTAATCACTCATGCCCACATGATGATTTACAAACATTTCTGTTTTGACATTTATCATGTTGTATTACTGTTCCATTTTTATTACTGTCTCCTTCTACTTTCCCAGAGTCAAGCTTCTTAATGAGAGGATTTGAATCAAAATTATGCCTCCATATAAAAGAGGAACAAATCAGAGACTTTGGGCTGATTACTTGTTTGTAAAATGAATAAGTAAACTGACAAGTAAGTGGATAAATTAGAAATGATCATCTTTGCAGTACTGGATAGTTAAATAAATTGTCTGCCCGTGGGGGTTTATGTTCAGCATCTATATACCAGTCTTTGATTTTGCCAGTTGCAAAGTCCAATCACCCTAATAAGTGAGGTTCAAGAAAAGTTAAAGAATTTGCCCTAGGTAACTAGCTATTAAGTGAAAAATGCATACATACAAATTTGAACCATAATTTCTTGCAGTGTAGTTGCCGCTGGTAAGTGGAGAGTGAGAATATCTAAGAAACATACTTTTTATGGAAGGGAAACTTTTCTGTAAGATCCTTATGAACTTCTTTTGTTAATGTTATACTAGAACATAAAGGATTCAGTATGCACTGGGGAGATGCTATAGAATACAGAAAGTTTAGAGGAGAAGGGAAAAAAACTAACAACAAGAGGTTTATGATGAAGCTTTCCATTTCATATTTGGTCTGTAAAGCAAAACAATACTTTTGAGAGCCATTGTTAACAAGCGAGCATCATGTTAATAATCCAATCTGTAGATCAATAAATGCTGAAAGATCTTTGCCCAACAGCTTTAATAATATCCTTTCATCCTTGAGGTGACCACAGTTTTCTTAAATATCTTTTATTTTGCTGAACACAACGTAAATAGAGTTGACAAGCCTTGTGGTTGAACAGGTGGTTAGCCACTAGCAGCTTTGCATAATGATGATAGATAGGAGGTGAAAATGTCAAACAGGGTAGGAGTATTCTTGAGGGGAAGTTCAGCAACTTCATGTTTCCAAAAGTCACTAATCACTGGTTTGATAAACCTGTTCGGTATGATGCATGCATCTGCGTTAGCCAGGCATCCCTTCATGGAAATCCTTGCTCAGTGTAATTAAAGTCTGTGGGACCACTTAGAAACATCTTTGCATTTAAATGTTCTCTCTGCACTCCTCTCCCCACCTTTAGTCTGCTACACTACGTATTTATTAAGCACCTGTGGTTCTGAGCACTGAGTACTTGTGTGTGTGTGTGTGTGTGTGTTGAATTTATGAAGCATTTATTCTACAGCAAGTCATTCAAATGAATTATTTTATTTAATACCCACAACAACCTTAAAAGACAAATACTGTAATTATTTTTGTTATACAGAGGATGAAACAGAAACCCTGGAACTGAAGTATCTTGCAAATTCACACAAACAGTTGAAGGGGTGGGAAGCCCCCAGCTCTACCGTAAGAAAATAACTTTGTCTACAGTTTTGCACCATCTCATCCCTCACACTTCAGGGGGTGCTCTATAAATATTTGTTGGGAGACTGCCACAGTCTTATAGTTCTTCTCCTTTGTCCCTGCCCACTCTGTCCTCACAAGGAATTCAGACAATCTCAGAAATTCCCACCCCAGAATGATCTTTACTGACTTGACACAGTAGTTAAAGACTAACGAGAACAGAAGGTGGCAATTTCTAAGGCACTTGGAGGGATAGAACCACCTCACTCATTTGACATTTTGGAGGCACTATGCCTTTTGTTCTTCTTTCCGGGAGAGTCATCTTGCTGCCAGGAGCACCACTGGGTAAATAAAGGCCAGAGAACACTGATAGAAATGAGTCTTAACAGCCCCGTTTCTTACCCCAAACAATAAACACACATGTGTGCATATTCTCTCTCTTCTCTTCTACTTTTTTAGAAACCTTTTTATCACCATCTATAAAATTACTATTGATACTACGAAACTTTGCATAATGAGTAAGGTTAAGCTATATTTTTTCTTGGTATGTTCATTGGTATAGTTCAGTGGGTCTGGAAGCCAAGCTGATCTAGATTTATACTTCAGTTTTTTTAGTTTTGTTTTGTTTTGAGACAGAGTTCCACTTATTAACCCTCAGTAGAGTGCCATAGTGTCACAGCTCACAGCAACCTCCAAATCCTTGGGCTTAGGTGATTCTCTTGCCTCAGCCTCCCCAGTAGCTGGGACTACAGGTGCCAACTGCAATGTCCAGCTATTTTTTTATTGCAGTTTGGCCAGGGCTGGGTTTGAACCCCCCACCCTAGGTATATGGGGCCGGCACCCTACCGACTGAGCCACAGGTGCTGTCCCTGTTTTGTTTTGCTTTTATTAAATCATAGCTGTGTACATTAATGTAATCATGGGGTACAATGTGCTGGTTTTATATACAATTTGAAATGTTTTCATCTAACAGGTTAACATAGCCTTCACGGCATTTTCTTAGTTACTGTGTTTAGACTTTTATATTCTACACCTTGTAAATTTCACATGTACCCTTGTAAGATGCACCGTAGCTGTGATCCCACCAATTACTCTCCCTCCAACCATCCTCTCCCCTCACCTCCCCCTTCCTCTGTCCTTTCCCTTTCTTCTTGGCCTATAATTGGGTTATAGCTTTCATAAGAAAGATAGTAAGACTGGGTACATTGGATACAGATTGAGAATATTGATAAGCCTGGTAGAATTTTGGGTATCGAGTTTTTCAAAACTCCTGTAGACATTTTTAATCCTTTCGTCACTTAGGAAGTTGGAATTTGTTCAAAAGTTTCTGAGTGAGTTTACTTTTGTGGTGGAGGATTGGTCTGATCATTATGGAGAATAGGTCTGAAAATATCCTGGAGAGCTGCTTTAGTTATGGCAAATTTCTTGCCATAACATGTGAATGTCATTAAAGTATTTAATAAAGTATTTAATAAAATATTTTCTCCATCACAAATGAAACTCAGTTTAGCTGGATACAGGATCCTGGGTTGAAGGTTATTTTGTTTTAGGAGATTAAAAGTCAATGACCACTCTCTTCTAGCTTGAAAGGTTTTAGCAGAGAGAGCTGCAGTCATTCTAATATTCTTCCCCTTGTAGGTTATGGTTTTCTTATGTCTGGCTGCTTTCAGAATTTTCTCCTTCATATTAACTTTAGTGAAGTTAATTATGATGTGTCTGGGAGTTGTCTTATTCAGGTTGAGTAGTGCTGGGGTTCTGATACTGTCTGTTATCTGAATTTCAGAATCTCTTGGCATGCCTGGAAAGTTCTCCTTCATAATCTCATGGAAAAAGGCCTCGCAACTTCATCACCTTCAGGAATTCCTATGAGGTGAATATTAGTTTTCTTCTAATTATCCCAAAGCTCTCTGAGAGAATGATCTGTTTTTGCTCGCCATTTCTCTTACTCTTTGAGAGTTTAGGAGCATTCAAAAGCTTTGTCTTCAATATCAGAAATCCTTTCTTCTGCTTGCTCCATTCTGTTACTGAGGGATTCTATTGTATTTCTCAGATCTTTGAGGGCTGCAAATTCTTGTCACAGTGTCTCAAAATCTTTAGTGATTTTTTTCTTTGAATTCATTGAATTCGTGAGACAACTTTTGAATTGCTCCTTGAATTTCTAATTCCAACTTTCTATTAATCTCCATTCTATTAATCTTATTTGCAATCCAAACTCTGAATTCTATTTCTGACACCTTAGCCATTTGTTTGTGAATGGGACCTTCAATTGTATCCGCCATATCATTCCTCGGTGGAGTTGATCTACTCTGGTTATTCATGTTACCAGAGTTTTTCCACTGATTCTGCCCCATGATTATTTTACACCATTTGGCTAGATGAGCAGATAAGGTGAAGTTGGGTTGGGGGGCTCCTGGAGTACACTCCAGTTTTAAAGAGAATAGCTGTGTGGCCTTGAGGATGGCACTTAACCTCTCTGAGCAGCAGTCTCCTTAGCTGATGTTGTGTTATTATGAAGGTGATCACATGATACAATTGAGAGACTTGGCAGCAATGGCCAAGTGTTTGGGAATAGGCCAATTGATAGTTCTATGACTTTGAGCAAACTTCTTTACTTTCCTCATCTGTGACATCTAAAATATTACCTAGATGTTAGTATTGCTACTAAGATTTAATTGGATGATGCATTTAAAAAAGAGGGCATAATGTATATAGTAAGTACTCAACACATGCTTGCCCACTCCTTCTCCATTTCTTCCTTCCAATTCCTGAGTGTTGAGACCATTTTATCACTACCCTTCCTCTTCAAATAACTTTCTAAACCATTATCAGGTCTCTTTGGTACACTCCATTCCTTAAGTTTGGCCATATCCTAACAACTTATAATTTGACCCACATGCCTTACATTTTGCCAGGTACCCTACCTCTAAATCAGTTTGTGATCAGATTTCAATTCCCTCCTCATGACCTTTCATGGCCCTTACTCTCACTAAAGGCAAACCATTATGAATGTAGACCAGCTCCTTACCATCTCCAAAGCTCACTGCTCTAGCCAACTGAAGGTCAAATGTACCTCCATCTTAATCTGTGTCTTTTGTTTCTTAGTCTTTTTATTCCAATTTTACCCTGAGATTTGGATGTACCCCTGCCCCATCCTAGACTTCATATATATGGTACTACTGTTGGGAGGTATAGGAAAAAAGGAATGAAAAATATGTCTGGATTTTCTCTGAAGTCCTGTACTTTTCAAAAGACTTGATCAGGTCTTCTTCTGACCACTCTCCTCCAGTGAAAAAGAAAGCAGAAGGAAATGTTCCTGAAGCTCTCCCTGGCTCAGATTTATAAGAATGATGCTTCTTCCCAAGTGTCCAATCCCCATTAGGATATCAGGTAGAATATCATTCTCCATTGTTGCAGAAATGCCAGGTTAAGTTTGTAGAGCATGTAGGAAGAAGCATCCTGCTGCAGAAATTACCACTTCTTCAATCTTGCCTGGGAAGATTTCTCATTAAGTAGAACCAAAGCTGATGAAAAGTTGCAAGCAGTTTATACATTCGGGGGTGTCCAAACATTTTTCTCTTTTCTTCTACACATTGAAAGAAAAAAGTTGTCTTGAGCCACACATTAAATGCACAAACATTAACAAAAACTGATGAGTAATTAAAAAACAAAAGTCTGCACATATTTTATGAAATATCTGATGCCACAAATAAGCAAAACAGTCCTCAAATAATCCACAGGTGGCCCACAGGCCACAGGTTGGACACCCCTGCCAGAGTCCTAAGTTGATACTTGTGATGTTTCTTTGGGGAGAAAAAAGAAAAGGCTGGAAATTAGCAATGCTATGTAGGAAATGGTAAGACTTAATAAACTCATAATTGTGAAGGGAGAGGTTCAAAGAGCAGATCCTAAAGCAGACTCAGACTTAGGCCTGTGTGATTGGCACCAGAGTAATATTCTCCATAGGGACCGCAGAGTTGAGAAGAGAAGAGTGTGCTTCAGTAAAAAATTAAAACCTTGATCTTTGCTATGTTAAACATGAAGTGGTAATGAGGCAGCAGGAAGCTACTTTGGTGAGCCAGCAGGGAAATAAGACTAAATGGCTGGAGAAGAGGGACGTGTAGAGGTAAAACTGACTGGTTCATCAGATAATCACACCTTTCAATTACAATGTATTGAGCAGTAGAGTTTACAAAACACTTTCATATACATGAGCTGAATCCTCACAACAGCCCTGCAAGGCACGTGTGAATATCCACTTTTTATAGATGCGAGGACTAATTATTCTCAGAGACACTTCCTTGGCCACTGAACCCATTGGTAAGTTCTGGAATTATGATTATAGCTCCATATTTGCCAAGCTTGACATGCCTCCCACAATCCCAAGTGCCCATAGTTATGAGAGTTCCCTTGGCCCTTTGGAGATGGAATGGCCCAAGCTTTGTGGAACCACGTTCCCTTCATAAAAACTTACCAAGTATAACTTTCCCACATAAATGGTGCACAGCCAGTGATCTAAGCCACTAAGTGTCTTGGTCCGCAATTTAATTTAATTAATTAAATTAAAGAAAGAAAGAAAAAAAGAAAGGAAGGAAGGAAGGAAGGAAGGAAGGAAGGAAGGAAGGAAGGAAGGAAGGAAGGAAGGAAGGAAAGTAAGAATCTAGTATTCATGTGTAAAGCCATCACCAAGAAAAGATGCCAGAACCAAGGATATCCAATGTTCTCTGGTGTAGTGAGTGAGAAAGGGGGACTATCCCCCCATTTTTTTCTAGAAAGTAAGACTTGAGGCAGAAAACCAGACCTAATCAGGTGACCCTAATTAAACTCTGACTGTTTTAAATCTATCAAGCAATTGAGAGGGTTTCATTCCTTTTGTCTGTGATTGGATTTGTGGTAGAGGTGAGGGCTTAGGAGGCATATGTGGCATCTGAAGAATGAGGTGTCTTGTCTCTAAAAAGGAGATCAGGAAGAGCTGTCCTACTTCCCGCTGTATGAGGTACCATGTCTGAATGTATGGCCAGAACTATTTCAATTATCTAATATTCATAAGTATTGGCCAGGTGTGGTGGTTCACACTTGTAATCCTAGCATTCTGGGAAGCAGAGGCAGGAAAACGACTTGAGCTCAGGAGTTCAAGAACACTCTGAGCAAGAGCAAGACCCTGTATCTACTAAAGATTAAAAAATTAGCTGGTCAGGGTGGTGAACTCCTCTAGTCCCAGATACTTTGGAGGCTGAGCCAGGAGGATTGCTTGAGCCCAAGAGTTTGAGGTTACTGTGAGCTATGATAATGCCACAACATTCTACCTAGGTCAACAGAGTAAGACTCTGTCTCCAAAACAAAAAAAAAATTTGAAATATTTCAAATTGTATATAAAACCAGCACATTGTACCCCATGATTGCATTGATGTACACAGCTATGATTTAATAAAAAAAAAAGAAAAAAAGAAAGAAAGAAAAAAAGAAAGAAAGGAAGGAAGGAAGGAAGGAAAGTAAGAATCTAGTAGTCATGTGTAAAGCCATCACCAAGAAAATATGCCAGAACCAAGGATAAACAGAAAAAACTTGAGGACTTCATGACATCTTCAAACTTATGCCTTGATAAATTTTGAAACCTTTCCTATCTTTTCACTTGCAATTAGGCTTAATAATACATTCCCTATTTTTAAGATGATCTGAAATAAATGAGTTTTCTGTTTAGTTTATATGATAGCTTCCTGACTGATAACCATCAGCTTGAGCTTTTATTTTTGCAAATTAATTCCCCCACTTTTGACAGATAGAGTGACTTAAATACATAGAGTTTCTCATAAACTTTTGCTAAGATACAAATTTGTAATTGCTCCTTCAATTAGATCAAATACAGTTTTGTCAACAAATGATCACACAAATATGGGTATAACTAGGTTATTATCAAGCAAAGTACAACTCCAAAAGCAGGTTTCATTTTGTGTTGTTTCCCATAATTTTTCTACTTTCATCAACATACATATCACATTAATGATAGCTGGATGATAGCTGGATGATAGATGTAGAGATTCCTAGTCTGCTACCCATTCTCATGGGTATGTAGAAGAAGTAGTTTTATATCTTTCTTGGTGAATGACTGTGACTCCTTTACGTCATATTCCTCAGCCTGCAGTGTAGAATTCCATTGCAGAGAACCTGATTCTTTTTAATCTTTCTTCATTCCCCACTCTGGCGTTTTCTCTGTTTTATGAACACAGAGAAAACACATTTCCTGGAAAATGTTAAAGGATCTAGAACTATGAGCACAGACAAATGTTGTCATGAAGGAACCACTGGGCTGCAGATTGCTGAGGTAAATGGTTATACCTCTCCCTGGAGGCTTAGGAAAAGAACGTCACCTCCCAAAGTGCTTTCACATCAGAGGTTCTGACACTTCATTTTATTTAATAAACAGCAAATTACCTCTATTCAGACTTGCCAGGAGAATTGGTAACTTGCATAAAGAAAAAAATAAAGAAAACCGTATGCCATGCATTGTCCAAATGACTTTTGCTGAAGTTTAAATAATAGCTGATGGCTATTTATACTAATTTTATTGTAAATCTAATAAGGTGTCAATTTTATACTGTATAGATTCATTCGTAATACAAGCATTAAATGTAAACAGTGCCTGTGAGTGATGTGAATGCATTAGTATGGCATAAGTGATGTTCAATACATATGAACTGCCAACTCTTCTCTAGGATGCTTATGATAAAGAGATGTTGCTTTTCTTGAAGCTTTCCCAGTGAGTAACCACATTCAATAAATAAAATAAAATATGAATTCCCTGGAAGACTTCCTAGTTGTTTCACTGATGAAAATATTTCCTAAAAGTAAAACATGTATCTCAAAAGTAGAGTTCTTCATGTTGCTTAATCGGGAAGCTATTTCTGTGCTGTTCTTTGGAGAATTTTTTTCATTACAGCTTTCCACCATGGTCCTTTTAATGGACAAGTTTGGAGGCTGAATAGATAGATTATATTGTTGGAATTTCTCAGCTGTTGGATTTCCCTTGTTGGTTTGGAAGAAAAAAAGACTTTATTTCATTTGAAATGTATAAATGATGCCAAATTCCTATTTGAAGTTGTTAGACTGTGATTACCAGTAGAACTATAACCTTACTTATGCAAATCACTAGAGTTCATGGTAAGTCTGACATTTGCAGAATTAATGAACTAAATAATTAAGTGACCTAGTAAGCAAATTGGTAAACCAGAACTATTAATCTTTTAATGAATTCTTTACTATCACTTAAATAATAAATTTTTGCATAACTTTAAAGGATTACAGTAAGGAAACATTAGAATAAGAAACCCATTATGTGAAGAAACATTACTTTTATAAATACATCATTATGTCTCTTTTTATCCAATTCATTTCTATTCAGGTTTAGAAAAGTGGCAATTTCTATATTGGTGACTAACCGTTCCTGACTTTGAAGTTTCCCCCCCCACCCCACACTGAGATAGAGGGTTTAGGATCATTTACTGCTTTAAAAAAAAAAAAAAACCCAGTCTAGAGTGAATAATTAGTATACAACTATAATTTCAGAAATCCCCTATTTGATAGTGTGCATCACATGTGTTTCAGACTTTCCAAGCTCTTGTAGGTTAACTAGCATATAAAATAAGGTCTTTGCACTGGTTCCTTTCAGAAATCATGTCTTTATTCTCCACTGTCTTTCTCTTCAAATATCTTACCTTTCTCTTCAAATACTTTCTAAAAAAAATCATAGTTCAACTGATAAAATAACTACCCTAAACTAAACACAACTAAAATTTAGAACATTGAAATGTCCAAGTTTATATCAGTCAATAATGAGAGAAGTAAAAAGGTTGGGTCTTTAATATCCATACCAATTGCTTGCAAAGAACAGGCCTAAGTAAAATGGAGGATTATTATATGGTATGTATTTAACACCTTTCACTAGAAGGAAAAAAATAAAATACTTAAATAAAAAGGAAGGATAGTAAAAGCAACAGATACAATGATTTTCTCAACCCATAGGAATAAAGAAGATGATTATTAATCAAACGAATAGAACAAATAGCATATATTATCACTGCTGGGCACAATACAATACAGAGAAGAAAAAGAAGATATAGACCACAAACTTGAAGAAATATTAAAAATAATCTAAGCGAGGAGATTCCTCCAACACATAAAACTAATATCAAGTTACCTAAGAGAGTTAACAATATCCCCAATTATTGCACACAAAATTTTGCGACACGAATTCTATGTCCTATATATCTTTTTAGGCTGAGGAGATTAACTTGAGTAGTTTCAGTTTGCTAATATTCCAGGCATCTGTGAACCTCTATTTCTGGAAATGTGGCAGGCTACCCAGCCTGCAAATATTCCTGATAGAGAATACCCAGAAATGCTGTATAAAATATAGTAATATTCTTTTAAATTCAGAGCTGAGCTTGCAATAATTCAAATTCCCACAATCCAATTATTATAGAGGATTTCAAACCACAGGGAAGAATGGAGCTTACTCAATGAGTCTCCTTGAGACACTTACCAGTTCTAATCACTAATGATCTTAAAGGGATAGGACAATGCCAGTCTTCACAGGGAGTAGAGGGCTAGGATTGAGATCCCCACATAGAATCGGCACCTTCAAAGGGCTACATAGTCAATGAAATTGTGCACTAAGAAAAAAATCCTCCCACTGTCTAATAAAAATGAAGATTTATCTCAATCTAGGCTTGGGTTTAGAGTAAAATCTCCACTGAGAATTTGTAACCTTAGGGCTGGATATTGCTGTCAAATTTATACTTACTGCCAAGTTTGGGAAATCCCAAGCCTAGAGACCACATAAATTGTCCAGTTTGGTAGCATTATAGGACACTTACCTGAAGCAATGCAAGTTCTCTAGGAGGAGACATACCTTTTTAATCTAAGTCCTGGAAGATAACCACAAGTAAACTTCTGCTAGATTTAGCTCACAATGGACAAATTTTTTTGAGAGAGGAGATAAAGTTCTTTGGATGTAGTGCAACTTAAACCATAGAAGATTAACTTAACAGGAAAGATGAGGAGGAGCCTCCAAAGGGTAGAAAACCATGGCTGCATTCCCGAAGTGGCATGGCCATGGGGTCCCAGTGCTAGCACCCTGAGGAGAGTGGGTCAGTGAAAAGTGAGTGGTAGAGATGGCTGCCCTTTTGTCCAACTTGTACAAAACATTTCATTTTTAAAAGAACTTACTTCATCAGATCAGTGAAAAAATCTCAGACCAGTGGATACATCTGAAAATGGCCATAGTTCCCCTAACCAACGGAAATGTGAATATTAAAGGAATGGGTGGTGATTTCACAGGTAAAAATAAAAAGAAAAAATGTTTTGTAAAATTATTTTCTTCTGGCCACATTTAAAACAGCTTACATGTCTTGAATATTTTCCCCACTTTTTGGCTTTGGTATTTATTGAGTTCATGATTAGTTGGACCACAAGGCAAATAAGTAAGAGGAAAATTCTTTGTAAAGAGAATTGAGAGCCAGGAATATGTACCATCCTAATGACATAGCTCACAGTACTATCTACTATTCGTGTGTTATATGTGGTTATGAAAGTAGCAAAGTATCTCAAGCTTAAGTACCTTGAGATTTTTGCCCTAAACTATCCATCCAGCTCAGGCCAGGGGCTGAGACTATTAAATGTGTTCTTGCCTTCTGCTATGGTCTGAATGTTGGTGTTCCCCAAAATTCATTTGTTGGAACCTATGATTCTTGTGACAGAATTAAGGGGTAGGGCCTTGGGGATGAGATTAAGTCATGAGCATTCAACCCTCATGACTGGCACTAGTGTCTTTCCCCTTCTACCAAAGGATACAACAGGAAGGGGCCATCTTTGAAGCAGAAAGCAAGCCCCCACCAGGTTCTAAATCTACTGGTACCTGATCTTGGATTCCCCAGTCTGCAGAACTTTGAGCAATAAATATTGTTGTTTAAAATTACCCAGTCTAAGGTATTTTTATAGCAGTCTGAACTGACTGATGCCCTCTAAGTTGCGCTTACTATTCCTGTAAAAGTGTGTATGGGGAAGAAATGACAAAACCTAGCTTAATGCTTTTCACAAAGAAAGTACTTAATACATATCATATTAACTAACTGTTAGTATAAACTTCTGTCTCCTCAAAGCCTAAAGAAAAATCAGGCCATTAGTTGAAGGACCCATAAGGGGAAGATCCACAAATAAGATCAGGCAAGACAGCTGAGAGCCTGCCAGGAGCAATGTCCCCATTTGGATCTTGTCTTGCTGTGGCCAGCATGAACTGGACACTCCATAAAGCTTTGTTAAATTCTAAGGGTCTTTCCTAGAATTGTAGTAAATTATTTATTCTACAGAATGCAATTGACTTGGCACCATACTGAAAACTCAATACAAGCCCAATTGTTAAATTCAGGTTTGGTGGACAGACCAGCAGGAAACAAAGTTTCAGGTCCAGATGGACTTCAGAGTGGGCTTTAGCTTTCTCCAGGGGATTTTCACCTTCTCGTCTGGCATTGAGTAGAACTTTACCTTTGAAAAACAGCCCGCGATATCATGTTTTTCTAGCTAGTAGACTGTTTTGACAATAGTTGAGTCATATTAGGAACTTTTAAAATGGACTCTCAGTTTCACTAGTCATTTACTTCAATTTCATTGTGAAATGAGTACTTTTAAGTTATGGATGTCATCATAGTCATAGATGATTTCATACTTGATATCCCTCTGTCCCCAGGCTCCAACTTGACAGGGAGTACCATCCAGTTGTTTTTAATGATTATCGTGGCAGTGGGCACAAAGGTCACATGACAGAGCGTACATCACCACACAAGGATTCAGGTAAGAACTATCAGCATGTGAGGGAAGACATTTGATAACTTCTCAAAGATGAAAATAAATGTTCTTCATTTCACTAAAGCACTATTGAGTAGGCATTGCAGGAGGAAGTATTAAAAAAAGTATTAACGTCAGAAAGTCTGCAAATTTGAGAAAAAAAATCTTTAGAAAATAACCAAACCCATAGGTTGGGTATCATCAATGTGTGACTTGTCAAAAACATGTGGGACTTAGAAATAATCAAGCAGTGTGTGTTAGTGTGTGCCCACCTAGCAGGTGTTTATACTATCATTTAGCTTATGATAAAATCAAAAGAGGGGACTTCTAAGTCATTTGAAAGATTTAATTTTTAAGCTATGATTTTTTGTGTGTTTTTTTTTAACCTATCCTCATGGTCATATCAGTTACGTCGTCTAAATGCAATGTCATAGACATAATATTGCTTAGGATGTTTTAAGGTTTGGACTGACACTGGGCATTAAATGACAAAAAGAATGTACATAAATGAATAAAAATGGAAACTTGAGAAACAGTCCAGTGAAAAGAATCCTTGGCATAAGACCACATCTTTCTGTGGGCACTACATTGGACCATAAGTAGAACTGTCTTTATGATTAATTCCCATCTCTGCTGCTGAATCGATCATGCAATGATCTGCATTGATTATTAAGGTGACTGAGATAACTGGATCAGACATGGCTTACCAGTGCAAATTGGCTAATTCATCAACACATAAAGATTTCAGGAGAACTGTTAGTGATTGTCACATATCACCAGGAAAGGAATTATCCAGTGCTTATCAAATCTGCTAGGCCCATTTTTACTGACACACATTGTATTTTTAAAATAAATACATTCTACCTTAGAACTGTAGACACAGTATCCTTTACCACAACAAAAGCCTATATTAAATACCAAATCACTTGGGTATAAATCAAAAGACTGGCCTCTTGGTGCACAAAATTTTTCTCAGGAAAATCATTGAGATGATCTATTCTTTTAATAGGGCCTTCCGGTTAGTACCTAGAAGCTTGCAACTTTTGATTACTCTAAAACAAACTGATCTCTAATTGCAACGGACTTTCATGATCAATTTCCTGAGACTCCAATCTTAATGTAAAAGCAAAATTAACTTGGGAAGATCCACCTGTACTTGTATCCGTTTCTAATAAAGCCTCCTAGTGCTTAATATTATTCTTCAACTCTATAAATTAGAAATGTTAATTGAGAAGTTAAAATAAAATTGAGTCCCAACACAATTATTGGAAGCTAAGTTCTGAGCCTAAAGAAAAATTACTAAAAGAAAAGACATTATAACAATGAAGATTTAGGCATTTCTTCTTATTCTGTGCTACTTTAAGTTAGGTATCTGTCTGTGAAAGCTTATATATATATATATATATATATATATATATTAAATTATTTTAATGTGTAATTTAAAAAGAAGAAAAAAAGTGCTTGGG
Source organism: Perodicticus potto (assembly GCA_963574655.1). Taxonomy (NCBI): domain Eukaryota; kingdom Metazoa; phylum Chordata; class Mammalia; order Primates; family Lorisidae; genus Perodicticus; species Perodicticus potto. The sequence goes on from CAUYRH010005125.1 coordinate 26,052, forward strand.
AACGATTATAATTTAAGAAACTCAAAATTAACAAGAAAACCACAAGGGCTTCCTAATTGGTTACTAGCAAATAGAAAAAAAAAAATGGATTTTGAAGACACAGGTCCATTGGGAATTAGCTTAACCTGAAGTGATGAATCCGTGGGAATTCTTCTCCAGAGCGTGTGGTACCTAGTCCACATGCCTCCCACTTTGTGAAGTACCTCTCAATCTCCAGTTATGTCACATCATACAAGTCTCAAGGTCTATCATAAGGAGATATTTAAAAATGAATGAAAAATGTGACACGATGATAACAGGAGATCCTAATGAGCATTGTTTGGAGAAAAGCTACTGACACTTGTTTTTGGAAAGCAAATATAGTATGATTCAAAATCAATTCCAACAGCAGCCAAGCGCCAACTGTTTAGATTGGCTCAATTCAGCATATGCTGGGACTCCCCACGCTCCTTGTGTCTTCAGAAAGAAGCTCTTCAGATTGCCATGGAGGGAATATTTCCTTTGAACACTTAAGTAATATGTAAAGATAGAAAAAGAAGATATAAATGCTAATAATTAGAAAGTAAATGAATAATACCCAATGCAGAGTACTTGAAAGGCATGGTAGATTTTTGCATTCCCAGAAAACGCCAGCCAGATGTGCTCAGCTTCTTTCAATATTTTCAGTCTCTGCTAACATAAGCCGTGAGGAGTGCACAAGTGAGGGAGAATATCAAGAAAAGTCTGGTAAAAATTAGTTTGTACAACTAACAAGAAAAAAAATTGCTGGACTATTCTAGATCATTATTTCGCCTCTCCATGTTAGGGTATAGTCAGACAGAGACAAAAAGAGAGGAGATTGTTGGGGGAGTGGATAGGAGAGGAAAAGAAAGGGAGGAAACCAATGCTACATTTCAGAAAGCTCTACTGCCATGTAGAAATAATTTAGAAACTCTGATTTCAAACTTGTGCTGTGAATGAGAATAGCATATAACAGATTACTCTAAAAAGCATTATCCCTTAAGACCAAAACATTTTGAAATTCTCGAGTTTGTCTATTTTTTTAATCAGCAAAGGTGATTAAAAATAAGCATCTATTCTTAAACATTTTTATACACTGAATATTTTAATTTTTTACCCCATAGTTGAAAATGTTATATTGATTTTGTCATATATCTAATCCTTAAACCAAGGTCTATATATAATCCCATTTAAAATAATGAACCTGAATTAAGAACTGAAATCTTTAACCTTCAGAACTTCACTGAGCATGGTGACTGTGTGATATAAGTTTGATTTATGAGCTTTCTATCTAGTTATATTAGAGATACTTTCTTAGCAGATTTGGAAATGGTCTTTCTCTAACTAGCCAGCTTCCAGAATGTTTCTGAACAATAACCACTCTTAAGAACTATCAGCAAAGAACTTTCACTATTAGCTCCTACAGCTTTACTTACCTTCAAAAATCAGTAAGACAACATATGAATGTTCACACCTTATTAAATGTCTCTCCAGATGGAAGGTTTTTAATCTCTTTGAAAGGAAACTAACATCATTGCCATCAGAAGCCTCATTCGGCATGACCTGCATACAAATTTCCCCTGTGTCATGTTGGTTACCCGTTACATATTCTAAGATGAAGTAATGATGAATTAAGGAAATGAAATCTAGAATGACTAAAAAGGCTTAATGCTATATAAATTAGAAAAAGGGACTTATGGGGAGGCCAATGAAGCCATGAAGTCAGACCTAAGAAATTCAATCAATATCACAGAAATGATCTTAAGCAGAAAGTTGATTTCTCCCTACGGGGGCTGGTTAAAATCATGAGCCATCCATTCATTTGCTCTTTATCTAGAAAAATGCTTCCACTATTTACCAAGTATGAGATACTATCTTTACAAAAGAAGCAAGGCCCTATAAGCACCCACACAGAGTGTGGAATAGATAAGAAATCTGGAGAAAGTATGGAACGTCTTGGAACCATACTTGAGAACCAACAGCCTCTGCAAATCAAAGGACTTCACAATATCATAAAACTTCTCAACTCAACCTTGGTTCAAAATTTCTTCAAGAGCCTCAGGGGAATCAAAACCAGTTGTTAGGGTCTGAGACTTAGTGACAGGGTTATTAGTGACACGCATTGTGGTAAATGCTCTAAATATATTATTCTATTTAATTTTCATGATAGTTTTATGAGGAATAAACTACCTGAGGCTCAGGAAAGTTAAGTTACATGCCCAAGGTGATGCAGGATGAATTTGTAGTCCTGAGCCCACATTTGTCCTCTCTATTCTTTATGGAAAATACACCTAATCCAATATATTTACTTCTTCAACCATTCCATACAGGTTTTGGTTGTGTTTACACAGTCATTACTTAAGTCAAATATAATTCAAAAGCTTAGTTCCTTGGTCATTCATTTATTTATTCAAACATTTAATGTGCATTTGTTGTTTTGTGCTAGACATTAAAATTCAAAGATTTATAACAATCCCTACCATAGAGGAGCTCCTAGTTTTCCACTTTTAAGAAAAAAGTCCCCACAAGCATAAACAACAATGGTTTCCAAACCCTCACAGTAAATGAAGAGATTTCCATATACACTGTTGAATGGAATCTGGATCATCCACACCTCTGATTCCTCTTCCTCTACCTTCTCAAACATCCTCTTTCCCAAATACCCGTCCTTAACATTGACCTCCTGCCTTTGACAATGTATCTAGTCATTCTGGTCACATTGGTAACTTAATTCCAGTTAGAGACCGACACCCAAAGTTTTTGACTAAATATTTGACTCAGTTGAATACGACTGACCCTTCAGAAACTATCCAAGAGCCCACAGGAACACTCAAGAAGAGCACTCTTGCACATTGTAGTCAGAACGTAGGATTTCTACAAAAGAACTGTAATTCCCCCTTGAGATTTTAAAGTCTCCTCTGGCCATTTATTTTAGAGTAGAAGCCCATCATCAGGGTCCCAGCTTTACAGAGCTATGCCACTTTGAAAGTCTTCAACAAACACTATTATTGTTAATATTAATGGTACAGGAGATAATGAAAAATAGTCATAACTGTCCATGCTATGGACATACCCTGAATATCCAAGAAAGTAATTATAAGAGTGTAGTTTACTTTAAATGAATTTATTCATGTTGTCATGTATTTGCTTTACTTGTGTTTGCACATTGTAGCAGGCTATAGTCCCAAAGTCCATTACCAATAAAAAAAAGAAAAAAAAAAAAAAACCTTTCACTGACGTGTAGACAATGTGAGGGAAATGTCTGGGAAAATCAGAGATAGGCAATTAGCACAGAGAAAATACAAATTATGCCAAGGCTGTAAAGCATGCCTTTTACACAACCACATTTGCCTTGTCTCACTCTACTTCTCTCTGTGGAGATGCTGACACTTGCTCCAAAGATGCCCAGATTCATCCTGGGTTTCAGATTTAGTCATTAGCCCTACTACATAATCATAGGTGCCTTCCTTCCAATCACCTCCAGAGAGCATTCACTCCTCTCTTTCAAAGGAGGTAGTAGGTAGCAGGAAATTATCAGAGAAGGAAAATGGAAAAATAAATAATTTCTAATATACCAGTCTATGTTTTGCTGAAATTGATGACAATTGACAGTGACTGTTAATTGCCTGCCCATTATCAATTTCCCCGTTATTTCTTTCTCACAGATAGGAGATGGAGAGAGAAGGACAAAAGTTCAGTCACTTAAAATCCATACTTACCAGATCACCTTGCTCTTAGAGATGGCTGTATGACATAGCGATGGTCCGTGCCATGTAAGCAAGCATCCATCAGAGATTCCTAGGAGAGCTTTTGCTTTACTAATACAAGTGCTTCTATTTCTTCTTGCTTCTTCTTCCTGCCTGGAATGCAGTGTTGAGGCTAAAGATGTAGCAGCCATCTGTGCACCATGAAGCAACACACACAGGAAAGAAATCTGTGTGCTAAAGGTGCAGGAGCAGAAAGAGAGCATTGGGGTATTGATGATATCTGACTTCTTGCCTTCTTGCTAAGGGAGAACAATAAATCCCTATTTACGTAACCAAGTGCTATTGAGTTTCTATTACACGTAGCCCGAGTCCTAGATGATGTATAGGATAAAAGCAAAAAGAACAGAAAAACAAAAGAAAACAGTATTCACAACAAAACTGCCTCTGGCTTCTCTGTCGCATGTGGTTCAAATAAGTTTTAGAAATATTTTACCTATGCTCACTGAAGATTTGTTTTTTTTTTGTTGTGATGGGGTTTTTTTTTTTGTTGTTGTTGTTGTTTGTTTGTTTTGCTTTGTTTTGTTTTTTTCATCATGGTTCCCATCTCTACCTGCCACCTAGGGTATAGAAGCCACAGCACAACGTGCTGTAGCTGAGAAGCTGGGCATTCATGGAGGTCTTGACCCGCCAGAGCCCGGGAGTGGGTGGGTCCGCTCCTGGGCTGATGGGGAGGGAAGGCTGAAGAAGTGAGCACGCGTAGGGGCTCCGCCGCTCTCCCGCGGGGGGGTAATTACTCTGTAAGGTGACCGTGGTGTGGTGCTCCCTGGCAGCTGAGCAGGCCTCTTCCCCTCAGCACCTGGGGCAGAGGCGCTGCAAATGCTTTCCAGGACACGCTCTGCTAAAGAAGCGCTTACGAAATCAGCTCCTTGACTCATGTCACCCACAGCATCCTTGCCAGAAAGCTCGAACTGGCCTAGGAAGCCTGTGAAGAGGTGGCCCTCGGGCGTCAGTAATGGCACCTGAAGTGCATGAGGCCCTCTCTGCTGCCAGCACAGCACGGGGAAAACCCCTCTCTGTAATCCGGAGGCAGCGTCCCTTGACAGGTCAGCTGTAATAGACAAGGGAGAAAGTGATGGAGAAGGCAGGTCGCCGAGTGCAAATTGTCACTGCAATGTAAACACAGCCTGGCGCACGTGTTTTCCTGATAGCAGCACGGTACAGCACCACCAGCTGGCTCTGAGGAAAGGCTGCTCAGGAGGGTGGATGCCAAAGAGGCTGCTGAGGTTTCCAAAGCACGCGCCATCGGATCAGGGCCCAGTCGGCACTTCGACTGACCCAGCTCGTGAGGCTTCAGACTTCAGCGCCCTCTAACTCCGGGACAGCGCAATCTGCACCTTGAACCTGTGATCATTTCCTTAAAGTAACTAATACATCCGCTTTGGAAAGACGTTTGGAGAATACTCAGAGATCTAAAAATAGACTTGCCATTTGACCCTATAATTCCTTTACTTGGTATATACCCAGATGACCAAAAATCACATTACAACAAAGATTTCTGCACCAGATTGTTTATTGCAGCCCAATTCATAATTGCTAAGTCATGGAAGAAGCCCAAAAGCCCAACAATACACGAATGGATTAATAAACTTTGGTACATGTATACCATGGAATATTATGCAGCCTTAAAGAAGGATGGTGACTTTTCCTCTTTCATATTTACATGGATGGAGCTGGAACATGTTCTCCTTAGCAAAGTATCGCTAGAATGGAAGAGAAAGTATCCAATGTTTACACCCCTAATATGAAGCTAATTTATATCTTTCAAGCGAAGGTTACAACCCATTTATTGCACAATAAGATGGGGAAAGGGGAGAGGGAGGGAAGGGGAGGGAGAGGGTGGGGGGAGAGAGGATAAAGGGTGAGATCACACTTGTGATGCATATATGAAGGGTCAGGAGAAAACTTCTAAATACGGATCAAAAATGTTTTCACATAGTAAATGAGAAAATATCATGAATGTTATATCAATCAGGTTGATAAAAATATCTCCGATTGTATGTGAAGCCCACACACTGTATCCCATGACTGAATTATTGTACACAGCTATGACTCAATAAAATATAAAAATAAAATAAAATGGGAAAATTAGCTGGATATAATGGTGGGTGCCTGTAGTTCTAGCTACTCGGGTGGCCAAAGCAGGAGGATCACTTAAGTCGAAGAATTTGAGGTGTCTGTGAGGCATGATGATGCCATGGCACTCCATCCAGGGCAACAGAGTGAGATTCTGTCTCAAGAACAAAAAGGAGAAAACCCCACAAACAAAAAAAAAGTCAGGAAGTGATACATTTTCAGTATTTATTACCCTGTGAAAACATTATATAATCTATTTATTATAAATTATGAAATGTGATTCTAAACAATGGAGGTTAATAACTGACTCAGAAAATTTCTGAACATTGAACAAATCGTCTCTGGTGAGCCAGTGTGAACCAATTCCAGCAAAAGCTGTACTCTTCTTCTCGTAGAGGCAGTATTAACAGATAGGACAAGAAAATCAGCCTGAGTTCAATCCCATCCTTACTGACTTAATTTTGTTTTCAAAAATGTAAAACTTTAATATGGCTCAAAATCAAAACCATATAAAAATATACGTTCAGATTTGTCCCTTAATCCATCTCCAGCACCTCTGGAAGTAAACAGGTTACCATGTCATTAGTTTCTGTAATATTCTTTCAATGTTTCTTTTTGCAAAAATATATGAGTGTATGACTTTTTCTTCTTTGCATACAAAAGGTACCATACTACATGAGTTTTACACTTAATATAGCCTATAAATTATTCTATATGTGTATCAGACCACAGAGATCTTCCCCCACTCTCTTTTATAGTTGTCTAGTCCATGAAGAGTTTTTAACTAATGTCTCCTGCATGGCATTTAGGGCATCTCTAATACCTTGCTGTTACAAATAATGAAACAATGAGTAACCTTGTACATGTGTGTGTGTTTGTTTTGTTATTGTTGTGGGTATAGCTTCAGGGTAAATCCCCAGATGAGAGAATTACAGGCTAAAGATTAAATACATGCGTGATTTCCTTAGATACTACCAAATTCCCTTCCATGGGTGTTTCAGTTGTCTTTGTTTCCATAACAAATCATCCCAAACATTAATGGCTTAAAACACAGCAATTTATTATGTATCACAGCTCTAAGAGTTGGCTGGACAGTGCTCAGCTACAACAGTTCATCTTTGCCATGTGACATGCTAATGGAGCTTCTTCACAAAGCTGCAATTTGGGCTGGAAGATCTGAGATGGCTTCACTCATATCCGACCCTCAGCTGGATGGCTGACTGCAGGGCCTTCTTCTGACGTGGTCCCTCAGGCAGCACTGGTCACACTTTGCATGGCCCTGGCTTCACAGTGAGTACAAATGCAAACTCCAGGGCTTCTTAAGGCATGGGCTTAGAGGTCACATAACTTTCCCTCCACTGCATGTGGTTGATCAAAGCAAGTCATAGGTCTAGTTCAGGTTCATTTGGAAGGAGACTACACAGGGTAAGAATCCGGGAAGCTACGATTCATGGGGGACCGTTTCATAACAGTCCACCACTGCAGCAATTGTACCATTTCACACTGCCGCTGGCAACGTGTGACAGTGCCTATTTCCCCATAACTTGCTATTAGAACATGTTATCATGAAAGTAGCTGTTGTATTCTATTTGATTTTTTTTTTAAATGCTGAAACTCACACATTGATTTTACAACCCATTATCAGAGTAGGACTTACGGTTCAAAAAAGAGTATAGTAACTCAACAGACATTAAATACAGTAGAATCTCTCTAAATTGACTACCCGAGGGATTCTAACAAACTGGTCAACATAGGGAGGAGGTCAACATATGGAACTAGGTTCACTGTACTGATACGTACATGTGGTGCATGTCCAGTCTATGAAAATTAGGTCAACTTAAGGAAATGGTCAAGTATGGAGGTTCCACTGTAATTAAGATTATCTCCACTTCACTATGAGGAAACTGAGGCACAGAAAGGTTAAATAGCCCAGGGTAACACAGCAAGTGAATAGTTAAACTAGGACACAACCAAAAGCTGTCTTGCTATAGAGCTCAGTAATATGCTGTGCTTCTGTAGTATATACTATGTTGCTCTGCTTAGATACCTTCTTCAGGGTGATAAACACATTCACACCCCAGCTTCTAGAAATATCAGTTGCTGACTCATAACAGCATCCCTCACTGGCCTTGTTTTTGCCTCACTCCTCTCACCTAAAGTTTCCTCTTAGCAGAGATTCTTGGCCACCCCAAGACCAGGAAACTTTCAGAAAAATTTTTACATTAGTTTGCTTTTTTAGTTTTACTGTTTCCCATAGAGCATAATTATGTTAATGTGTTTATAATTGTTTGATATTCGTCTTAGCCCATTATCAGCTACCATACCCGAATATCATAGATTGAGGAGTTTGTAAATAGAAGTCTATTAGGTTCATAGTTGTAGGGGCTTGGAAGTCAAAGATGAAGGGGCCACATCTGATAAGGGCCTTTTTGCGGCATTGACACAAGGGGGGAAGGCATCTCATGGTGAGAGAGAGCTGAAGAGGGTAGGAACAGATGAGGTAGAGAATAAAAGCGAGGCTGAAGTCCAGAGATAACTAACCAATTCCTGCAATAACGGTACTATCCATTCATTAGGAAAATCCCTCATGGCCTAATCACCTCTTGAAGGCCCCCCCTCTTAATACTGTCAAAATGGCAATTATATTTCGACATAAATTTTGGAGGGAACATTCAAATCAAAGCAATATTTGATTCTATTAATAAAAGGAAAACATACTATGAAAAGGCTCTGACTTAATTGGGTCTCCAGGAAACATGCTTAGAGACACTGAGTTGAGTGCAGAAGTTTATTAGGGAGTGTCCAAGGGAGAAATATCTGTAAGGAATTGAGGAAGGCAGGACTGGGCACAAGGAGCTGGCTTATAAATACTAAGGTCTCAATCAGTCTTAAGAGGAGCTCTGGAACTAGCATAGCCTTTGTAGTTGCCCCAAATTAAAGAAGAGGGCCATAGTTTTAAATCTCTGCATCAATCAGTCTTGGGGGAAGAATTAGCTCTTTGCAGGTTAAGATCAATTTCCAGTGAAAGATGCTGCTGTGACTTGTCTGCAGCAGATATTCCCAGCCTCTGGAGGATAGGTTAGTCATTCCTAAAATGGGGATCTGGATGGAATATCCCTGGATCCTCTTTAGAGTGCTGGGAATTAGGATAGTATAATGGTTAAGGTCTGAGTTTCAGATTTGGGTTCAAGCCCAAATTTGAAATTCACTAGCTTTATGACCTTGGGCAAATAAGCCAAAACTATATATCTTAATTTTTCTCATGTTTAAAAATAGATATAATTGCTTACCAAACAAGGTTGGTTTTAGAATTATATAAAATTAAAAGATAAATATACAAAGAGCATTATACCTGACTCATAACTTTTATTTTTATTTATTTATTTTTCTTTATTAAATCATGACTGTGTACATTAATGCATTTATGTGGTACAATGTATTGAATTGATAAACAGTGTGGAATTCTTACACCGAACTGATTGACGTAATCATCACCTCACTTGTTTGTTTGTCATGGTAAGATATTATGCTCTATTCTTAATAGTTTTGAAATATACCATTGTCGGGCAGTGCCTGTGGCTCAGTGAGTAGGTGCCGGCCTCATATAACGAGGGTGGTGGGTTCTAACCCAGCCCCGGCCAAACTGCAACAAAAAATAGCCAGGCATTGTGGCAGGTGCCTGTAGTCCTAGCTGCTTGGGAGGTTGAGGCAATAGAATTGCCTAAGCCCAAGAGCTGGAGGTTGCTGTGAGCTATGATGCCTCGGCACTCTACCAAGGGCAACAGAGTGAGACTCTGTGTCTAAAAAAAAAAAAAATGAAAGAAAGAAAAAAAGAAATGTATCCTTGTCTTATTCACCTTAGGTGAGGTCCCACCAATTAGCCTCCCTCCTCCCAGCCTCCTCTTACCCCTCCCTCTCTCTCCTCTTCCCTTCTACTTTCTGGACTATAGTTATGTTTTATCTTTTGTATGAATGTGTAGGTAATTATATTTTAGTTTCATATTAGTTTTGAGTACACTGAATACTTTTTTCCCCCATTCTTGAGATACTTTACTAAGAAAAATATGTTCTAGCTCCATCCAGGTAAACATAAAAGATGTAAAGTCTCCATCTTTTTATGGCTGCATAGTATTCCACTATATAAATATACAACAATTTGTTAATCTATTCATGAGTTAAAGAGCACTTGGGCTGCTTCCATGTCTTGGCAATTATGAATTGAGCTGCAATAAACATTCTGGTGCAGATGTCTTTGTTGTAAAGTGAATTTTTATCATCTGGATATATATATAGTAGTATATTTACTACTATACCTAGTAAAGGAATTGCAGGATCAAACAGTAGGTCTACTTTTAGTTCCTTGAGTATTCTCCAAACTTCTTACCAAAAGGGCCATATTAGTTTGCATTCCCACCAGAAGTGTAGAAGTGTGCCCTCCACACCAACAACTGTAGTTTTGGGATTTTGTGATGTGGGCTAATCTAACTGCAGTTAGATGATATCTCAAAGTAGTTTTGATTTACATTTATCTGACGTTTAAAGATGGTGAGTATTGTTTCTTGTGTTTGTAGGCCATACACCTGTCTTCTTCAGAGAAGCTTCTATTCAAGTCTCTGGCCCACAAAGAAATGGGGTTATTTGTTCTTTCCTTATTGATTAGTTTGAGTTCTCTATGGATTCTGATTATCAGACCTTTGTCAGAAATAACCCTTCAAAAATCTTGTCCCATTCTGAAGGCTGTCTGTTTGCTTTACTTACTATGCTCTTGGCTGTGCAGAGTTTTTAGTTTCATCAGATCCCAAAATGTATTTTTGGTGTGCTTCAATTGTCAGTGGGGTCCTCCTCCTAAAATATTTTCCCAGGCTGATTTCTTCAAGTGTTTTCCCTGCACTCTTTTCTAGGATTTTTATAGTTTCATGTCTTAAGTTAAAATCTTTTCCCCCTGCTCAGGTTTCTCTTCAGATAGCATAAATCTTTAGCCTTTTACTGAAATCTTTTATCCAGGGAGAATCAATTTTTGTTAATGGCGAAAGGTGGGGGTCCAATTTCAGTCTTCTACAGGATGCCAGCCAGTTCATCTAGCACCATTTGTTAAATAAGGAGTCTTTCCCCAAATGAATGCTTTTGTTTTTTGGGACAGAGTCTCACTATGTCACCCTCAGTAGAGTGCCATGGCATTACAGCTCACAGCAACCTCAACCTCTTGGGCTTAAGCGATTCTCTTGCCTCAGCCTCCCAAGTAGCCAGGACTACTGGCACCCACCACAGTGCCAGTTTTTGTTGTTGTTGTTGTTGTTGTATTGTTGTTTAGCAGACCCTGGCCAGGATCGAACCCACCAGTCCCGGTGTATGTGGTGGTGCCCTAACCACTGAGTATGGGCGCCAAGGCCACTGAATGTTTTTGATAGGCTTCTCAAAGATCAAATGATGAAAAGGGGCTGGGTTCATCTCTTGGTTCTCTATTCTGTTCTATAAATCTACTTCTCTATTTTTGTCCCAGTACAATGCTGTGTAGATCACTATAGATTTATATTATAGCCTGAAGTCTGGTATCATGATACCTTCTGATTTTTTTTTATTTCTGAGTAATGTATTTGCTATTCAAGGTTTTTTCTGATTCCATATAAAACAAAGTACTATTTTTTCAAGCTCTTTAAAGTATGACAAAAGTGCTTTAATAGGGATTACATTAAATCTGTAGATTGCTTTGAGTAGTATAGACATTTTAACAATGTTGATTCTTCCCAGCCACGAGCATGGTATGTTTTTCCATTTGTTAACATCTCCAGCTATTTCTTTTCTCAGAGTTTCATAATTCTCTTTATAGAGATCTTTCACGTCCTTTGTTAGGTAAATTCCCAGATATTTCATCTTTTCTGGTACTATTGTAAAAGGAATAGAGTCCTTGACTATATTTTCAGTTTGACTATTGTTGATATATATAAAAGCAACTGATTTCTAAGTATTGATTTTGTATCCTGAGACACTGCTATATTTCTTGATCACTTTTAAGAGTTTTGTAGTTGAGTCCCTGGAATTTTCCAGGTATATGATCATATCATCTGTGCAGAGTGAGAGTTCAATCTCCACTAACCCTATTTGGCTACTTGATTGCCTTCTCTTGCCTGACTGCAATGGCTAAGATTTCCATTACAATGTTAAAAAGCAGTGGAGATAGTGGGCATCATTGCCTAGTTCCTGATCTGAGTGGAAATGTTTTTAATTTCACTCCATTCAATATGGCTGTTGGCTTGCTGTAGAAGGCCTCTATCAGTTTAAGAAATGGCCCTTCTATACTTATTTTAAGTGTTGTGATCATAAAGGGATGCTGGATATTGTCAAAAGCTTTTTCTTCATCAATTGAATCATATGGTCTTTGTTTTTTATTTTATTTATGTGATGTATTATATTTATAGATCTACATATGTTGAACTAACCTTGTAACCCTGGAATAAAACCAACTTGATCATGGTATGTAATTTTTTTGAAGTGTTGCTGAATTCTGTTTGCTAAGATCTTATTGAATATTTAATATTGAATATTGTTGCACCTATATTCATTAATGATATTGGTCTATAATTTTCTTCCTTTATCGGATCCTTTCCTGGTTTGGGTTTCAGGGTGATATTTGCTTCATAGAATGTGTTGGGAAGTGTTCCTTCTTTTTCTATGCTTCAGAAAAGGTCATATAAGTACTAGTTCCTCTTGAAAGTTTTGATAGAATTCAGATCTGAAGCCATCTGGTCCCAGACTTTTCTTTTTGGGGAGATTTCATATTGTTTGATGCTATATCAGTGACTGATATAAGATTTCTAATTCTGTCTGGTTGAGTCTAAGAAGGTGGAGTGCTTCCAGATATTGGTTAATTTCCTTCAGATTTTCAAATTATGGGAATAAAGACTTTGTTGTAATCATTGAAGATTTTTTGGATTTCTGAGGTGTTTGTTGTTATTTCTCCTTTATTGTTTCTGTATTAGAGATGTTACTTTTCTGTTTCTAGTTAGGTTAGCCAAAGATTTATCAGTTTTATTAATCTATTCAAAAAAATTAATGTTTTGTTTCATTGATCTTCTGAATGATTCTTCTGTTTTCAATTTCATTTAATTCTGCCCTAATTTTGGTTATTTCTTTTCTTCTGCTGGGTTTGGGGTTGGAATGTTCTTCCTTTTCCAGCTGCTTGAGATGTCCTCTTAAGTTGTTGCCTTCCTCTCTTTCTGTTTTCTTGATGAAGGCTTCCTTCGCTATAAATTTCCCTCTTAGGACTGCCTTTGAAGTATCCCACAGGTTTTGACACTTTGTGTCTTTATTATCATTTTGTTCCAAAAATTTGGTGATTTTCTTCTTAATCTCATTTTTGAGCCAGCTATCATTCATCCTAAGATTATTTAGTTTCCATGACTTTGAGTATGAAAATTCCTGATGCTGTTGAGTTCAACTTTTATTCCATGTTGGTCCAAGAAGATACAGGGATAATTTATATTCTTTTAAATTTTCTGAGGTTAGACTTGTGTCCTAAGATATGATCAATTTTGGAGGATGATTCGTGGGCTGATGTGAAGAATGTATATTCAGTTTTATTAGGATGAAAGGTTCTGTAGAGGTCTGTCAGGTTTAAGTCTAATATTTCTCTTTTTAGTTTCATCTTGGAGGATCTATCAAGAAAACTGTCAAAGGGGTGTTAAAATCTCCAACTATTATAGTGTAGGAAGATATCAAGTTGTTCATATACATTAGGGTTTGCTTTATAAAATGAGGAGCATTCTGGTAGGGTCCATAAGTGTTAATTATTGAAATCTCTTTATATTGGGTGTTTCCCTTGATAAATATGTTTTGACCTTCCTTATCTTTCTTTATCTTTCTTGTTTTAAATCCAATTGTATCTGCAAATAAAAATTTCAACCCCTGCATTTTTCTGACTTTCATTTGCCTGTATTATAGATGCCCATCCCTTTACCCTGAGTCTATTTTTAGCTTTTAAGGTAAGATGAGATGCTTCCAGGCAACAGATATCTGGTCTGAGCATATGTGTCCAGTCAGCTAACCTGTGCCTCTTTTGAGGACAATTTAAACCATTCACATTAATTAAGAGACTTGATAAGCTTGGTAGTATTTTGGGTGTCATGTTTTTTGAATGTCCAGTGGACATTTTTAAACCTTTCATCACTGTGGAAGTTTGGGTTTTGTTCAACAATTTCTGAGTGAGTTTACTTTGGTGGTACAGCATTATGCTGGTCATTGTGGAGAATGGGTCTGAGAATATCCTGGAGAGCTGGTTTAGTTTAAGGCAAATTTCATCAACATGTGTATGTTACTAAAGTATTTGATCTCCCCATCACAAATGAAACTCAGTTTAGTTGGATATAGGATCCTAGGATGAAAGTTGTTTTGTTTTAGGAGATTGAAGTTTGATGACCATCATCTTCTGGCTTGAAACATTTCAGTTGAAAGATCTGCAGTCATTCTGATATTTCTCCCTTTATAGGTGATGCTTTTCTTAAGTGTGGCTGCTTGCAGAATTTTCTTCTTCATCTCAACTTTGGCAAAGTTAGTCACAATGTGTCTAGAAGATGCTTTATTTGGATTGAGTCTTGCTAACACTATCTATTATCTGGATTTCTGTATCTTTTGCCATGCTTGGGAAATTCTCCTCCATAATCTCTTATAGTAAAGCATCTTTACCTTTAGGACCATCCTCTTCTCCTTCAGGAATTCCTATAAGATGAATATTTGATCTTTTGGAGTGATCCCACAACTCTCTTAGGGAATGATCAGTTTTTGCTCTCCATTTGTCTGCCTCTTTGAGTGTTTGGGAATGTTCAAAAGCTTTCTATTCAATTTCAGATATCCTTTCTTCTGCCTAGTTAACTCTATTACTGGGGGATTCTACTGCATTTTGGAGCTCCTCAAATAACTTTTTCATTGCCTTGAGCTCTGCTACCTCTTTTCTTATTTTGTCCACATCTTTGTTGACTTTGTCTTTGAACTCATTAATTTCTTGAGACAACTTTAGAACTACTCTTTGAATTTCAGTTTCTAACTTTTCTTCCATTCTATTCATCTTATTTGCTATCCATATTTTGAATTTGATTTCTGACATTTCAGTCATTTGTCTATGCATGGCTTCTTCAGTTGTACCTCCTTTGTCATTCCTTAGAGGGGTTGTTCTATTCTGGTTATTCATGTTGCCAAAGTTCTTCTATTAGTTCTGCACCATGTTTATTTTCCACTGTTTGGCTATTAGAACTGGTAGGGTGAAATTGAATTGGGGTTCCCAGGTAGTAGAGATAATCAGCCCCTTATCAAAGCACTAGGCTTTGTAATTGTGGCTTATCCCCTACAACCTTACAAAGGCCCCTTTCAGAGTTTTGGCCGGAGACTCTGAGAATCTACTTGGTGAGAAAGTGCAAGGTAGCTCTGTTTTGATATCAGCCAACCTCTACCCTATCCTAAGAAGCCACAGTATTAGTTTTAAATCTCAGCTGTGGAGAGATACAAACAACTGTGGGCCTCCACCCTTCGGTTCTTTTCTGCTACAGAACTTTGAAGGTCAACCTCGGAGTGTCCCCAGGTGGACAGAGTTCCAATCAAATTGCCTCATGCAGTATAAATCCTGCTCAACAGAGAGGGATCCAAAGGCCTCCAACAGCACGATTGGAGCCAGAGGTCCATTGCCCCACCCACCAGCCAGACTTAGTCCACACTGGTGTCCACTTCTCTGCTTGCCAGAGTCAGGGGCCACACCCTGCCTGCCTTTCTCAGTCCACACACATCAACCCTCTCCTGTCCATCCCAGATGGAGTCAGGGGACCACGCTCCTGCCCACAGGTCTCAATCCACACCAGGTGGCTTGCCGGCTCTGTTGGAGTCAGTGGACCCTTGCCCTTAGGTCTCAGTCTATACCTGCAAGCTTCTGATCCCCCACCCAGCTGGGGCTGCCCCACCAAACTCAGTCCACACCAGGCAACCACTTTCCCACTTGTGGTCACTGTCAGAGCCAGGGATTCTGTACCCCTCCCACCAGACACTTGTAGAAACAGACACATCCCGAAATGAAGGTCAACACCACCACTGGTGGAGCAAAGTTAGGGGACTGCTCCTCCTCCCACTGAGTATCTCTTTCTTCACATGCCCTGTTTCTTCCCCATCAGTCTTGATGTTCTCCTGGTCACACTATGCCCAGATCTCTCAGGAAAAGACTAAACACTCTATGTTCTGCAGAAGGCAAAACTTCAGACCACCATGGGGAGGAGGGAAGGGTGGACTAAAAGTTTGGAATTGTTGGGGAAAATATTTGTTCAATTTTATACTTGGTGGGGTGGTGTTTAGGTTCATAAGTGAGACCTCCCTGGAGAAAGAGACCCCGTGTTTACCTCTCTCCAGTGAGGTAAAATGAGAGGTCTTTTGTTCCCTGCTCACTTGCAGAGAGCCCACAGTGGGCCTTCCACTTGGGGAAGAGGTCTCTGGTCCTATAGTCAATAGGATTTGTACTTGTAATTTATTTTCTCGAATGCTCTTCCTTGGAGTCACAGCTTGCCAAACTTCCTTCTTGGCTCAGCTCCCCACCTTTGGCTTCATAGAGTCCAATTCTGTCCAGTCTTTCTTCCTTTGGTCAGGAGCCTCTGCTGAGGGTTGCTACTAGTTGGCTATCTTACCAGAATTCCCTGGGATTTTTTGATAAGAGCTATTCTTGCTAGAGTTAGGTGATATCTCTTTGTGGTTTTGATTGGCATTCTCCTGATGACTAAAGATGTTGAGCATTTAGATTCTGATTTTCAGCTTTTATATCATCTTTATATTCATCATATTTAGAATATCACTAGAGTATATTATTTTGATATGTCATAGTTAGCTTATATATATTTATAATGTTGGGATCCTAGCTTTCTTTCAGTGTTTTCCTATCATAAAATAAATATGTGTGTATACTTTTATTTCTCATTAAATATTATTTCCTCAGGACGCATTCTGTTATTTGGTGAGGGGCTAGGCATATTTATGATTCTTTCAATAAAGTACCATTCTGCCCTTCAGGAGGACTGGATCAATTTACATTGCTATTGTTAATGTACAAGCTTATCTACTTTCCTGAAGACTTGCAGGCTTTGGCTTGTATAACTTTTTAAAAGTTTTCTCATTCTCATCTGATTACAAAATGAAACTTCACAGTAGTTTTCATATACAGTTATTTTACCAACAAGGTTAACTGAGTACTTTTTAAATCATGATTCACTGATGGTGTTCTTGTATGAACTGTCTTTTAAACATGTATTTAATGGACAGTTGATTTTTAATCATTTATATGCACTTTCTACACTCTTAGTTAATGAACTTTAGTTTTTATGTGCAAACACTTTTTCCACTCTTCTGAATTTTAAAATTTTAGTTTTATTGGTATTCATTCCATCAAAGTTTACCTTAGTAATGAACCTGTCTATCTTTTTTTTTCATTTTTGTTCTGTCAACAGTCAAAAAGTGATTTCCCCTATGCTAGTCTTTTCCGTAAGTGTGTGCATTTATTTCATTTTATTTTTAAAACATTTAACTCTCAGGCTTGGCACCCATAGCTCAGTGAGTAAGGTGCCAGTCACATACACTAACGCTGGTGGGTTCGAGCCCAGCTTGGACCTGCTAAACAACAACAACTGCAACCAAAAAATAGCTGAGCATTGTGGTGGGCACCTGTACCCCCAGTGTCTCGGGAGGCTGAGGAAAGAGAATTGCTTAAGCCCAAGAATTTGAGGTTGCTGTGAGCTGTAACACCACAGCACTCTACCAGTGACACACTGAGACTCTGTCTCAGAAAAAAAGAAATTTAACTCTCAACCCGCCTGGAATGTTTTGTAGTGTGGTGGAAAATGTGTGTCTTTAATATTCTCATTATTGGGGAGGAGGAGCAAGATGGTGGCCGAGTAACAGCTTCCTTGCAACTGGGCATGATGGGTCTCGGGAGAGAAGACTCCAGGCATCTCTGGCTGGTGGGATCTGCCCAGAAACATCCCTTTGGGGACACAGGGAGTCAGTGTGAGATTTCTGGACCCCATGAGCAGGACAAAAGCAGCGGAGAACTGGCAAGTGTTTGTGTGTGTTCATTCAGTCTAATTCCACCAGCAGCTGTAAGTATAGCAGCCGTGAGATTGCAAACTGGAAAGGCCTTACCTGTGAGCTGTTTTGTTTTTTTTGGACTTGGCACTCAGTTGAACTACATTGGGAGAACTTGGGCAAGAATGTAGAAGACTTTAAGCATTGTCTAGGGCCCAAGGCTCAGGCGCTGAGCCAGACGGAGCTAATAGTGTTCGGCTGTGGGCCATGTGGAGCCATTGTGGGAGAACTGCCCTGGCAAGCTCCACCCTCAGGGTCACGGAGCAAGGATCAGGTGGTAGCGAGTAATCTAGTGACTGAGCAGCCTAAAGGCAGGGACTGAGATGCTTTATAGCCCTGGCCCTCGGGGGCATAGAGTGAGACTGGTTTTGGAACACTGGGACTCATCGAAACCCTAGACCAGAGGCATAGCAACTTAAAGATCAAGAGGAAGTGAAAGGAAAATTAGGGCAAGGAAACAGATAAAAGAAACCACTCATGAGGAAGAATCAGCAGAAAACTCCTGGCATTATGAAAAACCACTCCAGAACAACCCCCAAGGGACTGTGAGGTAGCTACTACAGAGGATTTCACCTATAAAGAAATGTTAGAAATGACAGATAGGGAATTTAGAATACAGATGATGAAAATAATGAAGGAAATGATGGAAACAATGAAGGAAACTGATGATAAAGAGGAAAATAACCAAAAGAAAATCCAAAAACAGACTCAAATAAGAGATGAATGATATGAAGAATATAGAAAGGATATAGCAGAACTGAAGGAACTGAAGCAGTCAATTAGGAAACCTAAAGATGCAATAGAAAGTATCAACAATGGAAAGATATTTGGAGAATACTTAGAGATCTAAAAATAGATCTGCCATTCAATCCTTTAATTCCTTTATTGGGTATATATCCTGAAGACCAAAAATCACATCATAATAAAGATATTTGTACCAGAATGTTTATTGCAGCCCAATTCA